>JABCQV010000012.1:0-85492 GCA_013186375.1 Fusarium aywerte
TATATAATTATATATATCTAATCAACCTACTTATCAGTTTAATAGGTCCCTAAAGGGCCACTAGAGGCTAGCCAGCTATAGGCTCCCTTAGAGGGTATATATTAAATAGTCCCCTTTTTAAAGATTAAAGAAAAAGGCTGCTATAAGAGACCTAAAAAGAAGAAGAAGAGAAAAAGGAAGAAAAGGCAAAGGAAGAAGCCCTATACCTAGGCTGAGGCGTCACCTTGCCTAGGATGACGGAGTCAGCATCAGGTATGTATATTCTTTGACATAAAGCAATTCCCATTTGACATATATCCTCATTATTAGGCAAAACTAACATATCTCCCTCCGATTTGAGACCTTGAAGCTTCTACTTAGTGGCAACTACGTGGGACCGTTAGGATAGTCATGAGTCTATTCCGGACGATTCAGCATTATATTTTAAACACACATCATCCACCATGCCCTGACCGATGGCTTCCTGATAAATTTTCGTATTACCTATGCACCAAGGTAACAGCATCCGATGAGCCTCCAGGGTCACAATCCCATACAATTCCCACGCCTCACCTCCGTTACTTGATGGCGAGGCTGTACCCGGGGTGCTGGTAGAGTCCTGGTCATTCTGTCGCGCCCTCACATACCACTGCGTCCAACTAATCACCTTCGCCGGCGCATCAGCCCGAGAAACAATGCCATTCGGTACTCTTTGGAAGATGATAGGCCATCTACAGTCTTTACTCACTCCTGGACCAAGCTTGATGATCTCGTAGGCTTCATAGCAGCGAAGACTCTGGTTGGGATCCGAGGCATCGAAGAAGCTATCGTGACGGACTGTTTCGTAGTTCAAAATTGCATGTGACCATGATACCATGGCAGGGTTATGTCGAAGGACGGGCTCATAGGTCTGCACGTAGTCTAGAACGATCTTGGGCGGAATATGGCGAGGAATAGGGATTGTGACGAAAGTGTGGTGCTGCGAGCGCATGCTCGCTTATGTCACCGGTTACTAAGGGATCATTGCATATGTTAATCAATCGATCAATCAGAGTCTCAGATCCTTCTTCAGCAGAGCCAAGTTTGAGGCGGCCAACCGTCCGACCCGAATCCTTTCGTCTGACGTACGTACCGGATCGGCTGCAGAGGCCAGGGTTTTCTAGTGGCTTTGCGTGTATGGCATATCCAGTCACAAGCAGTAATTTCAAGAAGGGACCAACGGACCAAAAGACTCGCTCGGCGGTTCGCTGGTAAGCATCAACTGTCGATACGACGAGATTGAAGAGTAAATGTTTATAGAATTGTGATGTAACGAAAATGGGGGAATTCTATCAGATCAGATGCCGAATGCGATTGTTTAATTTGACAACGACTGCGGGGCATAAATGAACAGGAAAGACTCCTCCGCGCCAATGACTCGTTGTCCAGGGATAGGAATCCGGTGGAGACTAACAGGGTTGTCTAATTTTAGACTAGTAGATCTTTTGAGGCGATCACTTGGTTCAATTGCTTGATTAACGAACGGCACAATTGTTTTTAGCTCTTCCATCTATTATCTCCGCAGGTTATGGCATTCCTCGACTTCAGACTATCATACATAGCCCAGTGTTGATGAAATAAATGACATTTCGTTGCTATTGGATGAGGAACGACTTGTTAGGGATCTGTAGATAATGGTACCGAAGACGATCCTAACAAAACAGCCAGGACAAATGACGGGCTTACAATAAGCTGAACATACACCGCGCTTCTATGTGCGATTTGCTATATTATGTCGCTACCATGTACCGCAGGTGTCCCGAGTTTCGACTTCCGATTTAATCCTTGAGGAAAAAGTCGAACATACAATCGCTCGCACTCTTGTTCAGCATCCTCTGTTGAACGTCAGTCGAATCAACAAGGGTTCAAAGGACCAATACTAGGTTAAACTAAACTATACAATCTGTACAGCTGAGGCTGTCTGCAAGCTCTCTATGATGCCCTAGATTAGTAGGTGAGGAGACTTGGCCCCAGTAAGGGGCGACCATATTAGAGTCTCGAACAGGCGACTTCCTTGATGTCATCTTTGCCTGAATCATGCAGTTGAAGATGGAAAAAGCGGCAGGGTATTCCACAATAGTCTCCTTCAATGTCTCAACATAAAGCAGAAGCTTTAGACAGTCAGGGTTGGAATACCAGTTGTTCAAAGTTCCAATTGCGGACTTCACGCCTCTACTACACCGCCTCTTTCTCGAGCTGCCAACGTCACTGAGTTTCAGTTTCCCTGCGTACTGGAATGACTGATCTCGCAGAAGAAGCCTGTCAAAAACCACCTCCAACAGCGAGCTAAGCGCAGGTAGAAATGGCGTTATTCGAAACATGCCTCAAGTCGATTACTCTTGGTACCGACGCTCAAGCTGACTCCCGATGCTTAACGTTAGCATGAAGCAACATAGGCAGGTCTTCTACATGATATCATATCGGTCTCTATGCCAAGTCGACTCTCAGAAGATAAAGTCCTTGCGTTCGAAGGCGACACGCCTGTTTGTTCAAGACAATTCTAGTAGCAAAGAGTCCGAAGGTGGAGTCAACAAGGAAGTCATAGATGACATAAATATAAACGAAGAGTAGGAGATTGAGAATGCCCCGTTCACTGTGAGTGCGCCCGTGCTTAGTCCTGTTTGATGTTCAGTGTTATCTCTGTCAAAGGAGGTGAACTCCCCGTTTCATGCAGCTGGTAGATGGGGTGAATGAGGGCAAGTTAGCTTAAGGTATATCGGCGAATGTGGGAACATGGCTTAATGATTTGGGTAAGAATGGCTGCGTCCAATTCATCCCACAAGACAAGTGGCAAAGGGAATGGGCGTGACATGGTCTTTAGCTATCAATCATTTTGCATAAAGCAGTGGATGGAGGTGCACTTTGTACCAGGAGGTTAGGAAATTCGACTGGTATTGGATGTCCGCGACTGCTAGTATCAGTGAGCGTGGTTCTGTTTTGGCCGCTGCGTGGTCAAAAGGTCTTTTCTCGCGATCGGTAGACATTTTAGGTGGTGTTGGAGATGTGCTTGAGGTGGTCGATGCTGGAAGACGTATTGGAATGGAAAAGAGCATGGCAATGAAGATATAAGACACTGGCTAGTACCAGCATATGGTAGGTAGGCCCAAGAAGATATTTTACGCGAAGCACTTTAGAATTGACTTCTAGCTAGCCTTGAAAACACACGTTGACTCCTCTACGATGCTCTCCGGTATATCTATCATGCCCAATCAAAGGGGCATAACAGTGCAACGCCGATTCGTATTGGACATCTAACAAAAGCAAGAAGAGGGAAAGTAAAAGAGGGGAAATAGCGACGACCTCGGTCCTCGAAAAGACACCGTCGAGACATTACAGAGACGCACTGCAGTAATCAAGGACAACAGTTAGTAAATCCACCCGCTAGGACATAGAATCTGGAAACATACCCATACCATAACATCGACAGCATCTCAAACCCTTCTCCTTAGTTATACCAAAGTATGCTTCGCGATATCGTATGTCTCCTTTCATCCTGACATCCAAGCGTGCCAAAGTCTCAGGAGGTATAGAAAGACGGGGATACTGGATAGACCAAGGATCTTTATCCATATCCAGAAGGATATAAGGGCGGTATTTTCGGTGTTGTCGGTAGCAATAGATAACTTAATATTAGTTAGGCAAGGAGGTATCCTGCAGTACAGGACTCGACGTACTTCAGTATAGCCGCAGTGGTAGCAAGTATAGAGCTATCTGGCAATATTGCCACGAGATTGAAGGCGAATGACAAGTACTTAGTGAAATAAGTAGTACGACCAAGGAAAAGAAAAAGAAGAAGAAGAAAAAGAGTAAGAAGAGAGATCAAGTAGGAAAAGCGAGTAATAACATCAAGTAGCAGGAGCCATCGGTAAATCAGCCTCTCCTTACGGAGGAGGTTAATCATCAGCACCTTCACTAGCTTAGACATCATCGCCATTCTTTGGAATATTTCTGAAGCTTCTCCAATACCACCACCCAGCGCCAATGAGGATGAGGGGAGACAGGCAAAGAAAGCCCCTCCATGATGCCATAAACTGGTTGACAGGCATGTTGAATCTTTTCGTGTGAGGTAGTAGAGGAGTTGATGTGAGTTGAAGTTGACAAGTAAAGGAAGCGGTTAGGAGTAGGAAATCAGTGTCACTTTGGTAGAATGAACTGTTGGGAATCGGTTGTTGAGCTGTCGAGATGCGCTGTAGCTTACCCCGCAAGGTGAGCCATTCCTCTCTCTATTCCCCACCAGCCGGGCCGCCTTTAAAACGCTATCGTAGACAGGGCTTTTGTCTTCAAACTTACTGCTGACTTGAGAGTAGGTCCGCGCGGTTAAACTGTTGCGGCGGCTTCCCTCCTAACTCTAGCCGGAATCTGGCGGTCCGGAGCCCTCTGAGCGCCAGCCAGAAACATGGGGTCAGGATGGTACGTAGAAATGTAGTCGAAATAATAATCATCAGGGGGGATGTGTCGATCCAGATGCGACCGCTGTTTGGCAAGACCTATCGCATCTGTGATCCTCTTCTCTTCCATGGGGTCACGGCCACGAGTTTTGACAAAAAAGTGCATAATGGTTGCCATGAGAAGAAGAGCCCCAAAAAAGACAGCCCACCACTTGAGCTGCTCTGACCATCTCATTGCTGATACCTTGGCTTGACGTGGATAGTTGAGGTTGGTGATATGGTAAAGGCCAGAAACTATAATCACGATGAAGAGTAGAAGAATCGGAACATCAATGAGATACCATGGATGTAAGAGGCGTCTCTTTATTTGGCTAAGCTAGGGCGTGGAAAGGTCCATGATATACACTCAAACTTATGAAAAAGGATTCCTTACTACGTACTCAGTTGGTACCTCCTCCTTTTCAAACCACATCACCCCAAACTATGCCACCTCCGCATCTAATATGATGCTAATAATCAGGGTTAGATGGAAAAGGTTTTGAAACAGAGGCTTATCGGCAGGCGACTTACCGGCCCGTGTTCGTTCGGATCGCTGGGTCCTTTGGACCCGTGCCATAATATCGTCATTTGGGTCAAGGTGAGGGTGCAAGATATTTGTAGTCCTTCTCTGACAAAAATCGCGGTATTTCTCGAAGCCATCCTCTAGCCCAGCCAGATTGTTATTGGGTTTGGTGTACTTGTAATTTTTCAATCGAGCGTCTTCCGCATCCCAACGTATCAGCCATCGGATCGCAAAGCAGAAAACCGGCGCAAGACACAGGACAAATATCACCCACACCACGTGATCGACCGGTTTCATAACATAGGCCATGGTGTATGTAATGATGGGGTTGTCGATGCGTAAGTGTTGTGTGGTATGGTGTAGAAGATGACCGTTTGTAGTCAAGAAAAGAGATGATTATTGTTTGTATTTCAAGATATTCAACAATCAGCAATCTGCATTTGTTGATGACAGGCTATACTGCCCCATCTTATGTACGATTATTGGGTGATTCCGTGCCTTTCTTTATCCTTTTCAGGCGAGTTTTCATAAAGTTAATAGATTCCTTGCTTAGTAGTTTCCTCTTTCGGTCCTTCTCCCAGTGAAGGGGATTGAGCCCAACTTTCAACAAACAGGGCAAAGTTTACGTTCTAAATCCCCTGTTGTCGAAGAGAGGTCGCAGAATCGTTGAATGGGTATTTTCGTCGTTGTAGCCAATACCTGAACGTTCGCTGGATCGGGTGGATTAACTTTCGAGCCTTTGAATCTTTGATAGTCCCACTCGTTGTTGGCCCAGATGACTGAACTCAATCGACGATCTTGCCCAATACTGCCCACAAGTTTATTTGAGAATGACAAGCTTGACCCCTCGATGCCAATTCTAAGTGAACAAGGCAACTTCACTGTCATGTAAACTCGTTATTGATCATCGATGCGTGGACAGTCTCTAATACAGTAGGCTAATATATACCCTTCTTAAAAATGTTCCAGACATTGCGCTTGGCACAGTCAGCTGAGTGTTACTGTAGGCGATTGCCATCTTCCATTTCTGAATCTGCAGCCTAACAAAGATTCCAAATTAGAGCACATTCTTCCAAAGTTATCCTGACCGGTCATACCAGCATATCATTCATCCAACGATCGATCAATAGGGTTATCAATCGGACCGTCGCCTCACAGAGTTATACTGGGTGACTCTCATGGAAGGTTCTCGATTTCGATGGAGAAGCGCTCATAGTCACTTTTCGGTGGATAGAAAATGAGATACTTTGATGAGGCTAGCCGGACGACATGAGAAGATGGTCTATACGTACAAAATAACTTTCAAGACCATATTTACGAGCTGCCAATGCATATGCAACGTGTCCTTTAGTCTAGAGCAAGTTATCAGCTCATTTGATATTACAAATGCACAAAAGTAACGGAGTTGAGGGTCTCCTGAACAGTACCAATGCTACTTTGACACAACCAGGTTCAAGCGGCCTGAAGCGTTTTCAAAGGGTTAAGTGTTATACTGGGACCCCCTTCCGGAATACCCTCCAGGGCAGACACGAGCGACAATTGGGACTTTTCGTTACGAACAGTCGCAAACACGGTGGTACTAGGGCGAGCAAGAAGAGCTTCGATAAGGCCAAAGCGAGTGCCTCTGTTACGTAGTTATAGGAGTGAGCGAAATAGATGACAGCGTACACTACCCATACTCATTAGACGTTCGTGAACGTCCGACTGTCAATACTTCAATATTACTCTTCTTATACCTTGAGGCCTATATCCTTAACTTCTTTACGCCTAGAGTGCTAAAATGTCTAATAGTCGTCGTATCAACTTCCTGATCAGGCGAGTGGAGTATCTTCCCGCCCCTCCACTGACAGCATCTTCTATGACGTTACGAACCCATTCAATTACCACGCTCGAGGCTCACCTTTATCATCTCTTAAAACAACACAAACATATATATACAACGCCTTGCACGATGAAGGCCATCCAGATAAAAGAGTTCAACGCGCCCTACTCCGTCTCGGATGCAGAGAAGCCTAAACCCAAGCCTCACCAACTTCTCGTTCAGATTAAGGCGGGCGGCTTCTGCCACACTGACTGCATGGCCCTTAACGGTGAATTCAACACAGCACTACCATTCATAGGTTCTCACGAGCCCGCTGGTGTTGTTGTCGAAGTTGGTTCTGATGTCCAGGGTTTTGCGGAGGGTGATCGTGTCGGATGTCTCAACTTCGATAGCTGTTGTGGTAAGCATTAATGCGCAATAGTTGTTGGTAGTTATGCTGACGGGAAGTATAGGGAAGTGTCCGGATTGTAAGGCTGGAAAGCCCATATACTGCGATGCACCTTTGATGAAAGGCATCACTGCGGATGGAGCTTGGGCAGAATACATGGTGGCGTGAGTACATCCACTTTCATTCAACTGATCCTTCATGGTAGGCATCACAGAACTTTGCTGACTATTCCTAGTGACGCTCGCTTTGCCGTCAAGCTACCTGAATCACTTGAGTTCTCCAAGGCAGCCTGCATGATGTGTGCAGGAGCAACTATATACGGAGGAATCAAGAATGCAAAAGTCCCGACTGGAGGTTCAATTGGTATAGTCGGCCTTGGTGGTCTGGGGCATATCGGGACGCAATTGGCTAAATCAATGGTATGTGAGGCCCCTTTCATTGCGATTTCACTACTGATTGATTCGCGCAGGGTTATCAAGTCGCTGCCATCGACCTCAAGCAAGACACTCTCGATCTTGTCTCATCCTACGCCCTAAAGCCTGATATCTGCATTCTTGCCTCTGACCCACCAGGAACCTCTATGAAAAAGATCACAGACGTCGTCAAGAGCGATTATCCCGGTCTCGACGCAACAGTCATTGCAACAGATGCCCCCGCTGCATTCGACTTGGCCGCTCAACTAACGCGGAAACACGGCACGATGATCCTTCTGGGCCAGCCCGAAAAGGGCATCACAATGTCTTATCAAAATGTCATCTTTCGGGATATAAAGCTTGTAGGATCCCTTCTGGCTGATCGAAAAGATTTGGAAGACCTTTTGGAGCTTGTGGTAAAGCATGATATCCAGGTCAAGATCAAGGAGTGGAGGATCGAAGATGCTGAAGAGATGAGGCAAGAGTACTTGACGGGTAATAATAGCGGTAAGAATGTCATTGTATTCTAGCTTGTCTCGCCAGTCAATATGAAAATGTTGAGGACTGACCGAATATGGTTTCATACTTATCCAATCACGAATCCGCCATCAACTTTGAACCTTATCGGGCAACATCTCCATGAAGATAGTTCAAGGTTGTACAGATGGAAACACAAATCGCATATCCTTTGAGGACATTCCACCACATCCAATTTATATCAGTCCATGGTCAAAGCTCATCGTCCGACTCGATCTCGAACAGCCTCAATCTCCAATAGAGAGATAAGCTCACATTAACAACCACTAATATCGGTCAATCGACAAACTAACTACCTAAATACCCCGAATACGAACGCGTTTATTTCTCGGTCTTACTGCTAAACCTTCTTCTTTTTTCGCTTTTATTTCCCAGGCGACCCTTTTTTATTTCGCAAATAAGATTGACCCCGCGGGCGCCCGCGGAATGCGGAATACCGAGCGCGATCATCCCATTCGTGACCTGATCGTCACCTTATTACCGGAAGACTGGTAAAGGAGATAATCTTCTTTTAAATACGGTCGTAAATCCATTTTATTTTCCGATCTATACAAAGTTCAAGCTTTTGGGAAGTACTGCCATTTTGGTGCGCAGACTTGGGTGTATTGACCATGACTGCGAAATCTCATTCACAAAAACGAGACGGATATAAACGTCAACAAGGGCAAATATCGCGGAAGCAATGGCTTATCGATAATCAAATCAGTATGTAGGAGCAACAGCAATCGTCCTCACCCTCACCGACTACGTTCCCACAATACTGACTTTGGTAGGCATTTGCTTCGCTTTGCTCGCCCCGTTGCTACTTGCCCGATGCACCAATATTACGCGTCCCTTTACCACCAAATTCACATCGCTGTCTTATTTGAATCCCGAGACAGGGGATTATGGCGTCGGGTTCGACGACAATTGCTTGGTGATTGTTCTCATCGTATTGTTGACCGGTCTTCGCGATGCGACGATGCGCTTCATACTGGGGCCCATGGCTTCAGTGTGGGGGTTAAGTAGGGGTAAGTCGATACGGTTCAGTGAGCAAGCTTGGATGTTCCTTTACTACTTGACCTGTTGGTCTATTGGCATGGTATGTATGTTCAAAGTCCCTTGATTGGGCTTGTGCTGACAGCCCTAGTACATCTATGCTACATCGCCATATTGGCTAGACCTCAAGGCCATGTGGACGGAGTGGCCGAATCGCGAAGTATCAGGCCTCATGAAATCTTACATGCTAGCCCAACTAGCCTTCTGGCTGCAACAAATGATTGTCATCAACATTGAAAAACGCCGCAAGGATCACTGGCAGATGGTCTCTCATCACGTCGTTACCATTGCATTGGTGTACAGCTCGTATCGCTACGGTCTTACCCGTGTTGGTAACGTGGTACTGATCTTGATGGATTTTAACGATCTGATCTTCTCCTTGGCCAAGTGTCTCAAGTACATGGGACTTCAGACTTTGTGTGATATCATGTTTGGTGTTTTTGTGGTCAGTTGGGTGCTATGTCGCCATGTTGCTTTTGTCATGGTTTGCTGGTCTGTCTATGCGCACAGTTTAGTCATCGCAGGATCGAGGTGCTTTGTCGGTTCTGGCAATAGTCTCGCCGAACCTGAACCGGTACCACAAGACGAAGGGTACTTTTACATGTTGGAGCCACTGATATATGACTCTGGAAGGATCTGCTACGACTACACCATAAAGTCGCTATTCCTCGGCGGTCTTTTGTTCTTGGAAGGTCTGATGATTGTCTGGCTCGTCATGATCATCAAATTGGTTATGCGGGTGCTGCGTGGTGAAAACGCAGAAGACACGCGCAGCGATGGTGAGGACGAGGGTGAGGATGAGGACTCCGCAATCATGACACCAACTGAGGTGGTGGTGGATGCTGAGAAGCTTCAATACCCACCGAAGCATTCTTCCAACCGAAGGGGTACATCGAATGTTTCCCAGATAGCAGGTGGTTTGGGAGTCCCAAAGGAGAAAAAAGGTTATCTGGATCGCCTTGGTTGTGAGCAAAAGATATCAAGATAGGAGATGGTATGGTTCGATTTGGGATTTGGATATACCCTGTAGGTTTCTAATGCATAACTAAGTTCATAATGTTTAATATCGACAAGCTAACTGCCGTGAGGAATATTATGGCCGGTCTCACATTTCCTTCGTCAAGGTTTCAACACCGACTACTCATGCGTAAATGCTACAATCATTTCTCACAAGACCACAAACAAGTTGCGACCAGTGTAAAGGTGTCTGCACAATTTCACTGAACACAACTTTACATATAAACACGAGATTCATTTGAAGACGCATCCGATCTTGAAGGATATCATGTCTATGCCATTGCCAGTAATCATTGAATTCGCTTTCTGCTGTAGGGTATCCCCTGTTTTTCTCGCGCCAGCTTCAAAGACCAATTGCACAATACCAGGACACAGTTCGACAATATTACCATTGGCTGTCAGCTGCCACCCCATCCATTGCCGATAGAACTTCATTAAAAACTATGTCGTACTCAGAAACAAACCTATCCCACTTGGCCGGTTCTCCCTCCTCCGCAAAAGACCTTGGAGAAAGTTCTTCCTCTCCGAATGAAGCCTAGTGCCAAGAACTTTCCAAGGTGAAGAGTGGCGAAGGCCGAAGCGAAGCCCTTATCCCTGCACATCTTTCTCCATCTTAGCATGATATTCATTATTCTACCCCGCACGCACCAATGGATCGTCAGCGCAATGATTCCAAATCACAATTTTGCATCAGGCAGTCCTGAAGAAGAATAAGATCATAATCCGAAAGATTCCAAATAGCCCATGAAAAGTTTGTTCTACTTTGCCGTGCTATGCCGCTTGCTCGCATTGTTCCTCCACCGTGGACTGTAACACCTACCTACAAAGTGGCTTACTAATGAATGCAGGTACATTACACCGTGAACAAGCAGAAAGGGAAAACTCTAATAATAGCGCCCGGTATGACAAGGAGCGAATGCGCGCGAATCACAAGATGCTGATTATGTGTGTGTGTGTGGCTGGGGTGGTGATATATTATTTATGCAGGGTATTCGCGGCTCTTGTTGACACAGCTGCTGCGCCATGAAGTTGCAGAGTAGCAGTCCCGACGAGTTAAAGAGCTTCTGTTTTAGTGCAGCAATACCGTTGAACCGTATCATTCTCGGCGCAGGGATACGAGACGATTATCATTGCCACCCATCACTAGAAGGCCAATGGATTGGGGGTCTCATGCAGTGACATTCTCGATAGAGTTACCGCTGCAGGATAGCCGAAGTGATGGGACGGTTTTGATTGAACGCTTTGATGCTTGGCTTTGACTGTCGGAGCCAACAGAGAATAAATCGGACCATTTCATGTGATTGTGATGGTGATTATCACAGAGCCAAGAATACCTGCAGAAAATTAGTTATCTAAATGTCTATTCTTAGAAATAAAAGTCTTGGAGCAGGATGCACTTTGTCACGTTGGTGATGGGCTTTGGGGAATCAGATGTTTGTCTGTTGAGGGGGAGGAGCGCCAATGGCCTGGGTGATGGCGTGGATCGGTCGAGGTCGCAAAATGGGCCATGCATGCATCTGACCGCAGTGCAGTGCAGATTTTCTGTGCCTAGTGTGCTTACAATATGCTCAGCTACGAGCCAAGGCCACGCTACAGCAGCTTACCCTGGTCATGCGTTCGCTTGCTGTCAATGTCAGCATCTAATACTGAAGGCCTGATTCGTAAAGCTTTTTCTTGGCTGTTGTGCATCCAATCTGCTGTGCACAAACTTTGCCTACAGTCAGATTGTAAGCGGACCCGAAAGACGCAAGGATGCATCCGCAGCAGAAAGAGTACAGTACTGTACGTGCTGACTTCTGATACGGGGTGACACAGCATTCGAGGCCACCGTAATATTTGCTATTGCATTGTCTCGGCTTACAATGAATGGCAAGTTTTGGGACTTTGTGTCTTTGTGACTGTTCTTTCGCTGAGATAACATGAATTGACTGTTCCAACTCAACTCGGAAAGGTGACACGGCATTTGGTCTAGGGCTAATTACTCCGAGACGCCACCACGGCATTGCATTGATGGCGTACGATAGATTAATTCGTTTCACTAAAGCCCGATTGGATCACCCACGGATACTAGCAGTGGGGGGCTCGGGGATATTAGTGGGATGAACACCCTTGGCACTGCAATCTACGTTAAACTGACCTTGTATTATTAAGCTACCTTCCTGAAAATCGACAAAGAATGCGCTGTTAAAAAACTCTATTAAATATAAAACGGTTGAATAGATTTAGGTTAAATTAGCTTAGGTTCCCGAAGGGTTTCATGCCAAAAGTTAATGTTGAAGCTACGACCTTCCTCGTCTGGCATCTCACGTAAACGAATAGTAATACAGTGATCACTCATCTGATGAAGACCTGAGTAGATCCCTGTCGGCAGTTGGGGCGTTAACGTTAGCTGCAGGTTTACAGTACAGAAGCCCATGGCCCTGTAGAGGACCGCTTATCAGGGTCCCATCAGTATCAGCGCTTGATTTCTCCGTCTCCACACCCGCTTCACGGAAGAGACAACTAGACAAGGCATTGTCACCGCCTATCACTATTAGAGTAAGAAACAAGTAAGGTAGCCTAGCAGCCTCGTAGCCCCAGCATGACGTTGGTGCTTAGAAGCGAAGGCTGCATACTTGGCGCGTCCATGAGAAATGCACTTTACCCACGTGCCACACAACACCACAAAACCTTGACCCTGCTCTGACTGTTGCATGTATGAGCCTCCTTGCTTTTGCTCATTGGCTTTGCCCCGTCGTAAATAGCGGCCCTGGAGGATTGCTGATCCCAGCATCTGACTGGTTCCAGGACACCATTATTCCACTAACACTACCGACTTCTCCGCCGTTGCAGCCCCTGTAGATCCAGTCAAGAAAGTTTCATCCTCTCTACCTACAAAACCAAACACAAGTCCACCTCCATTTACACATCAACCAGTTCGCTCACTCACTTCATCAGTATCGCCACACACACCGATCTGATACAGACACATTCGTTATGCACGTTAAATCACTCTTGCTAGCTACTGGCCTCGTGCCTCTCGTAGCTGGCGACTGCCCCTTCGCCGCCAAGCGAGACACACAACAGAACTTGTTGCCCCCAAGAGAAATTTCCGACGATTTTGGACGATGCCGCGTCGCTAGCAACCAGGCCGGTGGCGGCACAAGAACCAAAGACTTTTGGCCATGCCAGCTACGACTCGATGTTCTAAGACAGTTTTCGCCACAGAGTAACCCATTAGGAGAGGAGTTTGACTACACCGAGGCGTTCAAGTCTTTAGATTGTGCGTATCAATTCCGCCGTTTTCAATGGATAAGTTGCTGATATTTCGCAGATGATGCTCTTAAGAAGGATCTTCACAAGCTTCTTACCGACTCTCAGGACTGGTGGCCTGCCGACTTTGGTAACTACCTTGGTCTCTTCATCCGTATGGCCTGGCACAGCGCTGGTACTTACCGTGCCATGGACGGTCGCGGTGGTGGTGGAATGGGTCAACAGCGATTTGCTCCCCTCAATAGCTGGCCTGATAACCAGAACCTTGACAAGGCCCGTCGTCTCCTCTGTACGTCTTTCTCCATTGCCATCGAACGCACATATTCTAACAAACTCAGGGCCTATCAAGCAAAAGTACGGCAACAAGATCTCGTGGGCTGATCTTATCCTCCTTGCTGGTAACACCGCCCTCGAGAGCTCGGAATTCAAGACTCTCGGCTTCGCTGGTGGTCGTCCCGACACCTGGCAAGCCGACGAGTCCATCTACTGGGGTGCTGAGACCACCTTTGTCCCCAAGGGTAACGACGTCCGCTACAACGGTAGTACTGACATCTACGAGCGCGCCAACAAGCTCGAGAAGCCTCTTGGTGCTACCCACTTCGGTTTGATCTACGTCAACCCCGAGGGCCCCGATGGCAGCTCCGACCCCAAGGCTTCCGCTCTGGACATCCGTGAGGCCTTTGGTCGTATGGGCATGGATGATGAGGAGACTGCTGCTCTTATCATCGGTGGACACACCCTTGGAAAGACTCACGGTGCTGTTCCCGGAAGTAAGTGTCCATAAACCTATGAGAGTAAGAGACTGGTAACTGACTGATCCGAAGAGAACATTGGCCCTGAGCCTGCGGCTGCTGACCTTGGAGAGATGGGTCTTGGATGGCACAACAGCGTTGGTGAGGGCAACGGTCCTAACCAACAAACCAGTGGCCTCGAGGTCATCTGGTCCAAGACTCCCACCAAGTAAGTTTCATTGTTAGTTTTCTTTACTCTCATATATTGACAACCCTTAGGTGGAGCAACCACTTCCTGGAGAGTCTTCTCGGTAACAAATGGGCCCTCGTCAAGTCCCCAGCAGGTGGTCACCAGTGGGAAGCTGTCAACGGCACAGTCGACTACCCCGACCCTTTCGACACCACCAAGTTCCGCCGCGCCACTATGCTCACCTCCGATCTCGCCCTCATCAACGACGAATCCTACCTCAAGATCTGCAAGCGCTGGCTCAAGAACCCCAAGGAGATGGATGAGGCCTTCGCCAAGGCCTGGTTTAAGCTCCTCCACCGTGATCTCGGCCCTACCTCACGATACCTCGGTCCTGACGTCCCCAAGGAGAAGTTCATCTGGCAAGATCCCCTCCCTGAGCGAAAGGGAGACATGATTACCGACGAGGATGTTTCTACTCTCAAGACTGCTATTCTCGAGACTGACGGTCTGGATGTCTCCAAGTTGGTTTCTACTGCCTGGGCCTCTGCTTCTACTTTCCGTGGAACCGACAAGCGTGGTGGTGCCAACGGCGCTCGCATTGCTCTTGAGCCACAGGTCAGCTGGGCCAGCAACAACCCCAAGCAGCTAAAGCAGGTTCTCTCCGCTCTCAAGGGTGTCCAGAAGGAGTTCAACGCCAAATCCGAGTCTAAGCAGGTTTCCCTCGCTGATCTGATCGTTCTCGGTGGTGTCGCCGCTGTTGAGAAGGCTGCCAAGGATGCTGGTTTCAAGGACGTCGAGGTTCCTTTCACCCCTGGTCGTGTCGATGCTACCCAGGAGCAAACCGATCTTACCCAGTTCAGCTACCTCGAGCCTCTGGCCGATGGCTTCCGCAACTACGGACACGGAACCGCCCGTGCTCGTACTGAGGAGATTCTCGTTGACAAGGCCGGTCTCCTGACCCTTACACCTCCTGAAATGACCGTTCTCGTTGGTGGTCTCCGTGCCCTCAATGCCAACTTTGACGGCTCATCTAACGGTATCCTCACTGAGAAGAAGGGTCAATTGACCAACGACTTCTTCGTCAACCTCCTCTCCCCCGCCTTCCAATGGTCCAAGAAGGACCAGCGTGGCGAGCTCTGGACTGCCACTGACCGTGCTACCAAGTCTATCAAGTGGACCGCTACCCGTGCCGATCTCGTTTTTGGATCTCACGCTGAGCTTCGCGCTATTTCTGAAGTTTACGGTAGCGCTGATGCCAAGGAGAAGTTTGTCAAGGACTTTATCGCTGCTTGGACCAAGGTCATGAACCTTGATCGATTTGATGTCAAGGTCGATAAGGAGACCAAGTAAGGATATTAGAGTTGGAGTCGCTTGACGCCTTTCATTTTTAGACTTGTATATTTTTCCCCCGGCTATATAATGCGTGTAGCTCTTCTTTTCGCTTATACCAATACATTACGTTAGAACGAATTAAGAATCATTCTCATTCCATGATACTGTAAAAAATCGCACAAAGGTCAGAAAGCCTTTGCGTAGTGTTGAGCGTGAACCATTATGATTCTAGTTGAACCCACGTGATGGTCCAGGGGCTTCTTAACCATCCCAATCTCTATTGTTTTGTCTACAATCTCGACAACTTCGGCAACGAACCTGGCTCACCACTCTGTAGTAGTTAGTAATACATCGTAGAAGAAATGGGCTGCACTACATTACCTATTTGGCTCTATTGTTACCCCCTACACGTGACACGTCCGACCCTAGCTGTTTCATCGTTCGCCAGCTTAAACCCTTCCCTTCATCCTGGCAACGGTCTCATCTAAACCTTGATTTTATTTTCAACGCACACAATGATTACCCTTATGGACCTTGCTGATGAAATACTTGATAACATCTTGACCCTCATAGCCGATACAGACCGATTATCGCTCTACTACAACGTCTTGTACGTCAACAAGAGACTCAACAGAATCGCCGCTCCGCTGCTAGTAAGACACTGGCCAATTCACTATAGTACCAAGTATGAAGAAGCCATACCGGGACGTTTTCTCCTTCACCTGTATGGGCATCGCAAACGGGCAATGCACGTCAAGACTATGTTTCTAAATTCGTTTCTCAACTACGACGAGCAGGTTGATATCTGGGGGTATCGTTACCAGGATATGTTTGAGGCAGAAAGAATCGAAAAGATCACGTTGGCTGCCCAAGAAACGTTCCCGCAATTGGCAGACACTTCAGACTGGTGCGAGCAACTAAGCCATGCCGGTATTGACGCGTTTGTCGCGCTTCTCTTGGCTTGGTGTACCAGGATCGTCGAGCTTGACTATAGACTTCATGCTTTTCGGCCGAGCCAAAACACGCACAACATGACACTGCGGTTAATCTCACTGGCCGTCGGAAATATGACGGCCGAGACAGCCGTATCTTCTGCGAGACTGCATCCGTTGGCTGAGCTACGCCATATGGTCTTGAGAAATTGGTCCGATTGTTCGTCTGATGAATCGTCCGCAGTCCACGCGGCGCCTTTCTTCTATCTTCCCAAACTCAGAACCCTTGCAACTTCGTATCTGGGAACTCGGTTTCCACTACAGGATATAACAGATAATGAAGCTCACTATGTGGACGGGGCATTCGAAGACACGGTCTTTGACCCAAATCTCTACATCTCGCGATTCCCCATCGGTACTTCCCCTATCGAGACGCTGATACTGGAAGGTGCCACGTTTGGGGCTACTGGTTTCTTGGTCATTGCGCGAGCTTGTCGTAGTCTGAAGAAGTTGGTCATCTCCATCGACCGTTATACGGATATCATGAATAAGGAGAGCCTCAGGAACGATCTCAGCGAGGCAATTGCTTACCACTCTGCTTCTCTAGAAGAGTTGATGCTTCGTCTTGCGGAGGATCGAGTCTGGAATGAGTATCGGCTGGCCCCAGGCTCAATACCACTGCAAGACTGTCTGAAGGATATGCGTCAACTGAAGCGACTCAATATCGATATTGAGTTCCTATACCGGAAGCCCAACGCACAAAGTCGGGAAGTTGAATTAGTTTTCGATCGCCTCCCATCATCCCTCGAGCATTTGGTACTCGAGACTACCGTAATTCAGCACCCAGGCCTGAAAGCAAAGCACGCTAAACACATCCAAAAGCTTTTGGAACAGTGTAGCCCAAATGGTCGCTTCAGCAGATTGAAGAGTCTTACCTTGCCGTTTTCCGTGAGGGACAATCAATTTGGAAAGCATTCCAAGGTTGAAGGACTTGAAAAGTTAGAAGCCCTGGCTGGAGCTCAAGACGTTCAACTTTCGTTCGTAGGAAAGAAGGGTAATCCAGACAAGTTTACTTCATTGGTACCATTGCCCTCGTCTTCATAGTCCAGATGGACGGAATCTCGAATACGATGACCAGCATACACCAAGTAGATGATCCTGGTGATATTCAGAGATCAGTCGCAAGAAACATAACCCTACATTCGGGACCTAATTCATAGATTGCATACTACTTTTTATGAACCTGAACTTCAAGCAGTTGATTTTGTCCGTCACAGATTCTAGGCTGAGCACGTGATACTGTCCCTAGTCACAGACTGACGTGAGGTAGTTCAAAAAAACCGCATCTTCAATGTCAATCTTAGTCAATGCTTCGGCCACTAAATATCATCATGGCAAAGATCACAAATATCCCAAACGAAATTTTGGAGCACATATTCACTTATGTATCCGACATCAATCAGTCCGACGTCTACGAAATTCGTCTGGTCAACAAACACTTCCACAACATTGCGTCCCCCCTTAGAGTGCGCCACTGGACCGACAGTAACTACAATAGCACTTTCAGAAAAACACCGCCACGTGTTACGATCAGCAGGTTTGCCCTAGAGCTCCTAAGGTATCCGGAACTTCGTCTACGAGTCAAAAGCCTGGATTTTAAGTGGTTCCAAAACGAAGATGATCATGAAGATCCTCGTGTCGTAATAAGCCCAGAAACCCTCGAGTTGCTGGTTAAAGCAGCTGAACAGACCTTGCCAGAGTTGTCTAGTTCGACCGATCTGTGCGAGAAGATTCGCCAGGGCTGGGACGATGGCATAGCTGTTCTTGTTCTGGCCTGGACAAAAAACTTGACCAATTTGGGCTTAACCATCCCATATTGTGACGATAAGAATAATGGTGGCTGTAGGCTACTTGTCCTACATCTCGTTAAACAACTTGGTGTGCAGTTTCTCTCAAATGGTCCTAAGCCAACTCATCCTTTACCCTTAGAAAAGCTGCATCACTTGAGTTTTCGACACTGGGATACAGAGAACGACATCTGCATGAAGCACCTCTCCCCTTTCTTATACTTTCCAAACCTAAAAGCTCTCAACGCTTACAGAATTGGCGATGA
Source organism: Fusarium aywerte (assembly GCA_013186375.1). Lineage (NCBI taxonomy): Eukaryota > Fungi > Ascomycota > Sordariomycetes > Hypocreales > Nectriaceae > Fusarium > Fusarium aywerte. The sequence continues at coordinate 18,734 of JABCQV010000012.1, forward strand.
CCGTGGAGACGACCCTAGCGATGCGATGGCCCTCAAAGGGAACAATTATTTAATGTCATACCCGCAGGGAACCTCATCGGTGGAATCCATCTTTCTTGAAGAGACAAGCCTCTCCAACATAGAACTCGATAGACTTCTAGGCGTCTGCAAGAACCTAAAGGTTTTCCATGCAGAGTTCAGTGAGGAAACGAGTCCACGCAGCAGCACACTGCTTGCCAGGTCCCTTATCAAGCACGCGTCGTCCCTTGAGGAGATAGTCATCCCCTTGTTTTACGACGACGATGAAGAATGGGTATCGGATCCAGCGGAGACAGACGAATTACCAGAATGTTACAGGAAGCTCAAAAGACTGAAAAGCGCCAGCATCCCCATGGTCCACTTGTTTCAGAGAGATGGCGATAATGATTCCACCACAATGAAAATGAAACCTACCCGACTTCCCGAGTCGATCGAGTATCTTAAAGTACTCGACCATTCGTTATGGTCCACGTGGAAGTTTTGGGTCATTGATCGCAACCACGCTTCAACTACCATAAGGGATAAGTTAGAGTCTGATCGCCATCAAGCTCTGGCTGGCGTGTTGACATTACTCGGAGAGATTGGGTCAAATGGTCGATTGAAGAAGCTCAACACTATCGATTGTTCTGAGGCATTATACGATGACCCTACAGTGGAGGAAATCAGTAGATTGAAATACATAGCTGAAGAGCGAGGAGTTAAGCTTATCCTTCGCAAGCTCGATCCCCCATCGGCTACGAATATACCTTGGCTCGTATAAAATTGGTATCTAAATTCACATATTGTTCAGGATGTATATCCTTTACTTAGAAATAGATTGTTGCTTTAGTTAAAGACGTTTATAGTTCAAGAAGAGAGGTTTGATTTGAATCCTACATTACTTGCGAGAGCGAGCACATGTAACAAGATTCAATGGTAATATTTATATCAGTCTTTAACTTGCATTTTTAGTAAAGTTATATTGTCCTTGCTTAAAAGAATAGATATAGCTGTCTTATTAGGGGATACAATAGTCCTCCAACTGAGATTACATGTAAGAATTGCCTGAAATCGTAATCGCCAGTTGAGTGCAGAGTATCTCCAAAGCCAAAGAACCTAGAGCCGTACGCTACAGTCAGAAGGCTAACGAATGCGACCAGGATCCGGATCCTAGAGAACGCTTAACCCTTCCCAGCAACCATTCCAGATTGCCCCCGACCTACCCAATCACACCATCCTCTGCTTACCTCGATCAAAAATGCCCATTTAACAGTTTCACTCTTCAACCCGTGGCTTCATCCTGTTCCAACCGTCGCCGTTGCACAATGAACGCCACGACCGTGGCATCGGCCAATCTTGGCCCACCGATTGACGTAACCTCGTATGGCAAAATCCTTGTGCTCTTCATTCTGCCTTTCATCGTAACGTATGCGTTTACTACTCTGGGTAACCAGGGTTATCGCGATGGGACCGCAGTGAGGGAGCCTTCAAAGATTCCATATTGGATCCCGTTTGTGGGCAATACAATTGGTTTTGCTTACGATACCGAATGCTTCTTATTCTCCAACTTGTGAGTCGCATCTTATTGATTGAGGATTGCGTCGATTGACAGGTGTGACAGGTCCAGATTCGGCAAAGTTCCTATGCGAATCTTCGTGGGCGCCAAGCCAATGTATTTCATCCCCCACGGTCAAACCATCATCGAACTTTTTAAACTCTCTCGCTATGTGACCACTAAAACTTTCGGTGTAATGGCGGTCCGAGACGCGTTTGGTCTTCCGGAACCTGACGTTGCGATTTACGCGGGTGATGACTCTGGGATTGAGGTGAAGCCTGCGCCTGGTTGGGAACATGTTGAGCCGCAAAAGCGATTTCACTTTGTGCAGCATCACCAGGTACACTCCTTTCTATCTGGAAGTGCTCTTAATGTCATGACTGGGAAGTTTGTGGATGTGTACTCGAAGCACATCGCGCAGGATAAGACGTTCCGAGAAGATGAATGGGTTGAAGTCGATGATCTTTATGGTTGGTTCAAGAATTGTCTTTTACGCGCCGCTTCAATAGCTGCATGCGGCGAGAAGTTCCTGGAGCTCTCGCCAGATTTTCTCGAAGAATTCTGGTCATTCGATTATCACCTCCCGAATCTCTTCAAAAGATTACCACGGTGGATCGTTCCTAAGAGCTATCAAGCAAGAGACCGTCTCCGAGAAAGTATCTTTCGCTATCATCAATATGGCCGCCAGCATCTTGACTTCACTGATGAAGAGCTACTTAAAAAAGATTGGACGCCAGAGTTTGGCGCTAGGCTCATGAGTTGGAGACAGCAGATGTTCAAGGATCTCGGGATTACACCGACAGGTGCTGCTGCTCTCGATATGGGCTTGATTTGGGCGTGAATATATTCATTCCTAGTTATACAACCGACATCTAACGACTGACAGGGTCAATGCTAATGCCATTCCGGCTGCTATGTGGATGCTCCTCAGCACACTCCTCGACAAGAACCTCACCAACAGAGTCATGGCTGAAATAGAGCCCTCATTCCACAAGGGGTCTCTGTCTTTTGATATCGACAAGCTTTGCTCGGGGCCTCTTCTCAACTCAATCTACCTTGAGATCCTACGTGTCCGCGTTGCCGCACCTGTCGGTCGATCTTCACTCATTCCTAATCTCAAACTCGGCAAATGGCAGGTGGAGCAAGGCGTCGGTATGCTCTCGACATCCTGGGTTGGCGGCCATGATCCAGACTTTTGGAACACTGGAGACAGACTCCCAGATGGATCTGAGGAACACCCAGTGGATTCTTTCTGGGCTGAGAGATTCCTCAAATACGAAGACGATCCCACCAGCGGTCCAGTTCGAAGCACCAACATCAAATCTTCACTAACCACTTTCCAGCGCACACCAGAGGACGACCGCAAAGCACATGTAGTAACAGAAGGCACACAAGGCTACTTCTACCCCTACGGTGGTGGCACAAAGATGTGTCCGGGTCGCTTCTTTGCCAAGCAAGAGCTCATGGCGGGCGTTGCAGTTGCTCTGCGAGCTTACGAGATCGAGCTTGTCGATCCTGAAGCAGCGGCCAAAATTGGACCGAATATGGATTATTTCCCATTTGGCACAATTCCGCCAAAGGGCAAGGTTGCAGCTCGGATCAGACGGCGTAAGCTTTGAAGTGATTCGGCGTGTTTACGTGAGTTGGGAATCGTCATAATTGGATAATGACGACAGAATTAACCAAGGTTCCCCATTTTATGAAGTCTTTTTCTCCACCACGGAATGTGCGATAGAGTTCGTCATAGTTTCTACATAGTCTCTAGTACAATATATATTCGTTTCTTCTTATCTGTAGCTCAACCATTACAGTATTTACCCAAAGTATTCGTCTATGATGTCGACTATGAAAGCAGTTGGAGTTGCGACTTACGGCTCTGTTGACAATCTCGAATCTCGAGACGTACCAAAACCAAATGATCCAACTGGGCGTCAGGTTTTAGTCAAGTTCGTACTCGACCGCTTTCCATGCAATGGGCAGTACAGTTCTAATAATTCCCAGAGTCAAGGCTTGTTCTGTTAATCCGATCGACCACAAAGTCCGATCGGGAACCTATGACGACGCGCCCGGTATTGTCGCTCTATATCCTTTTCCCTGAAACTTATCTAACAGAAGGATATCAGACTACTACGAACATGTCCCAAAAGACTTCCACATAATTGGTTTTGACGGGGCAGGAGTCGTTGAGAAGACTGGCCCAGAATGCCAATTCTTCAAAGAAGGTGACCAAGTTTCTTGGGTGGGCGCCACAACCGAACAGGGAAGCTATGCACAGTATCAGCTTCTCAGCGAGTTCAGCTGTGCGCACAAACCAAAAAACTTTGACTTTGTCGATGCGGCTAGTTATGGATTGACATTCGTGACGGCATATCAATCGCTTTGGAGAAGACTGGAGATTAAAAATGAAGAGAAGGCTGGCATATTAATTGTGAGTCGGGTATCCCAAAGTATTGCTAGCGAGGTCAGCTAATGTTATTTTTCTCATAGATAAATGGCGGTGGCGGTGTTGGTAGTGCTGCTATTCAACTTGCAAGAAAAGTATTAAAACTACCTGCTGTAGTGGCCACAGCATCTCGCGACGAGACAATCGAGTCTTGCAAGAAGATGGGTGCCACTCATGTCATCAACCACAGGGAAGATCTCGTAAAGCAGATTTCAGATCTTAACCTCGACGTGCCCATCAAGTAAGCACCATCCGCCTCCTTCATGACATCCTGCACTAACACATACCAGGTATATCTACATCGTTGCCCGAACAGAACAGTACACCCAATCCGTCGCCAAAATCTGCGCACCTTTCGGCAAAGTTTGCACCATCGTGCAAGCAGACGTCAGTCTGTATGGAACAGACTTCATGTCAAAATCTTTAACTTTCTCTTGGGACTGGTTGGGTTCTGCTGCTTATCATAATACGGGGGTTGAGGATTATTACAAAATGCTGGGGACGATTGCAAAGTTGATGGAGGATGGGACACTGGTTTCTACGGTTGGTACAAGGCTGAGGTTGACGCTTGAGGGATTGAAGGAGGCGCACCGACGGGTCGAGGGAAGTAAGACTGTTGGAAAGATTGCGCTAGGCGTTGATGAACCTGGCGAGGGCACACCTTTCGCATAGCAATCTAGCTTACTAGCTGAACTATAGCACTTTCGCTATTGCATAGTAAAAGCTCTCTTTCGCCTTCTCTGAAGTCTCTGGTATGGGTTCAGATGCCGACATTCTGCCCAGCTTCTTCGTCAGTTTGGAAACTGATATAAAGCACCTAGACCATCGTGGTAAAGATCTCACGCCCATTCGATGCCATACAGTGCTTATTTTTGCAACCCTCACACAGATCCTCCTCATGTGGCCCCTTCGAAGCACCTCCCCTCCACATTGGTGTCTCCATCTCAACACCATTCCACTTCTTGATGCGATAAGCAACCCTATCGACATACGACTCTTCATCGAGATTCGGTTTGCCCAAGGTCTTACACCTCTTGCAGCGCTGGTGGTACACGCGCGCATTGTACCTATCACGAGAGTATTCGCGGATGATGATGGCGATTTGCTTGCTAGACCAGCCTTTTTTGCTGCATTTTTGGTTGTCACATGTGAATCGGCCCATGATGTTGGTCTCGTAGGCCCTGAGGCTTGAGTAATCTTCGTCGCTTGGGTTGAAGATATAGTCAAGTTGCACCTCGTCGAGCTTGTCTGCTACTAAATCGTGTAGGTCGGGGTACATGGACCATGAAGGGCCTTCTTTTGATCGTTTGCGTGGCATTTCTTTATCCTCGTAATACCGGGATGGTTGAAGAAGATGATATATGGACTAATATCGGAGTATCGAAGAAGATAATATACAGACAAACAATGTTTGACACAGGACGGAAGGGCATCTTAAGTATACAAGTGGCCAAGGGGCCAGAAGAGGGGAAAGACAACTGCATGTTGGGAGAACAACCCAACATATTTCTTGCAATCAGGACGGATGGCTGCTCCAAGTCAACGCTCATCGTCCAACAGATTGGTGCAAAGCAGGGTTGTAATGAGCAAAGGTTTCATATGACAAGCTGCTTTCTCCGGGTCAACTCGCTTATTGGCAGTGCATTTGTTGTGGTCGGCCTCCTGCAGTAGACATTTTCCAGTTATCTCTAGGCACAAATTTTACAGCAACAGAATTCTTCCCCATAAGTGCTTCTGGTTGGTCCGGCAAACATGTTTTCGGCCTCCCGCAACATCATGTATCGAATCAGCTCAGACATGGCGAAGACAAATGTCGTAACAGCGGCAAGTTCATTTTTCAAGGTCAACTCAACACTCATACGACACTCTCACCACATTTCGTCCTCCAGTGAAATATAGATCATTGGAGAGGCGTTGTTTATGTGGTGATGACTTGAAGTAAAGATCCAGAAGAGGTGCTGTCAGCGGTGTTTAGCCCATCCTCTGTACGCATAGTTGCCTGATCCATGTTAAATACAGTTCACGGGCCATTCATTCACGCTAGCTTCCCAGGTCCCCGCTGCCGTAAGATTTGGGCATGGTTCACTGTGGTGGTGTCTTCATTCTGGTGCTTAAAACGTGTTCAATTGATAATGTCTCTAGTGCCTAATAATAACATATAAAGGATAAATGACCTCATGAATGCAAGTGGACGTAACATCCACTGGCCAGAATTCTTTGGCCCAACGGTCCGCTTTAGCGCACGATATCAAAGCATGGGCGCTACTCTCTCCCAATTATGGGCTCCCTCTGTTATTGCAGTTGGTGTCGTCGGTCTTCCTTCAGCAGGCAAAACAGCAATAATCCACAAGCTCAGTCGTGGCAAAAGTCCAACACCTCCATTAAACGAAAGTCAGTCACCTCTCCCAATGATGATTTCTTCGTTTGCTAATATAAGGATTAGCTGTCAACACTACTCGCTTCTTCCAAGGATCGCAAGAGTACAACGTTTTCGACTACACGGGAGACGTGAAGGTGAGAGCAATATGGAGATGTTTTCTGTTCAGAATGGGGGCAATCGTCTTCATAATTGATAGTGCAGACAGAGAGAACATGGAAGAGGCAAGAGACGAGTTGTGGCGAGTCTTAAGCGAACAAATGCTTGAACCTCTACCTGTTTTAATTCTCGCGACTAAGCAGGATAATCCGGTGAGTATGAGAACATGATAGGTTGACACGAACGGGCGTTAACATGTCGATAGAAGGCTTTGAGTGTGAACGAGCTCATAGAGTATCTCAAGATAGAGGAGGACCTTGAAAGGACCAGGAAATGCGTTCGTTTTTTTCCCTGTCCATTTCTGAGAATCTGCTAACAATGGATCAACAGCGCATCATGCCAACGAGTGCCATTACCGGAGAAAGTTTGGATGAAGGACTGGAGTGGCTGCGACAAATTGTTCGCACCAGCCCATACTGATAAGTGTATTCATCGCGTGCAAGCCTCAATCTTGCTCCTTCGGCATTTCGCTAGTGTTGATTGGCTGTGTTCGGGAAGAAACAGAGGCAAAACATTGTTCCGGATTGAAACTCGATTAGTCAGCGTGAAAGGTCCACATGTTCCCGCTGAAGCCGATAAGGTTGAGATATCGTCCCATCAGAATACTTACCACGTACCTATCATTCTTTCGTATCTGTCTATCACCACTTTCAAGATGGCTGAGCACCCTTCTTTCACTCTCTCCGCCCTTTGTAAGTACCCGCTGAATGTCCAGGCATGATCTCTCAGCCAATTGACCATCCTTCATTGTAGTGGCCGCTGGCGGTACTGCAGGCTACATGCGTACGCGCTCAACGCCTTCTCTCGTGGCTGGTGTGGGGCTTGGAGTTTCTTATGCCTACGCTGGTAAGCTTTGATGTAGCTATTTTAGGGTTCTTTGGTTAATTAACATGACGTGACAGGATACCTCCTCAAGAACAACAAAGACTATGGCTCTGAGCTTGCCCTTGCAAACAGTGTCCTCCTGACTGGATCTGCCGTTCCCAGAATCATCAAGACTGGTGGCCGTGCACCTGTTCCCATTGTCCTTGGTGCTGTAGGTGGACTTGCCACGTATTACTACCAGAAGAAGTTCCGCGAGTTTCGGTACGGAGTATGAGCGGTCATTGGCCGTTGAAGGAAAGAATATACGAGATTGGTCTGATGTACTACATTGTATGATAGAATGTTGGTAATTCATCTCAATTTGGCGTGGTGTCAGAACAGTGTCTTATTATTCCAGTTGTGGATGTAGGGTAAGAAGTAGCGAAAGTCGTAGGTTCAAGCAAGAAAATACTGGCAATAGTGAAATGGTAAATAGTTCACGGACAAGAACTTATAGGTAGAGGACTTGTTAGGTTTTTGTCCGTTCCATTCAAGACTTCGTCTTTGTTAATTAGATTCAGAGTAGTTGACAAGTCAAAGGTGGTACTTTCCGTAGAGTTGGCCCTAGGGAAGCTTATCATCAAGCGGCTTATCGGTAACTATCTTATCAGCACATGACACAAACATGTCATCAGTCAGTGTCTCGAAACAAGTCAAATCTGATCAATTCCGAGCAGCGATTGACGCGACAAGTCATTCTCTCAGCGAACGCGCATATTCTTCCCCATGGTTCTATACTACTTTCCGAGTGTCCATTAACGAACCCGCCCGTTTCGCCAATCGAACTGATCTGGAACCACGCGATGAGCCCTGAACCCATGATACTCGACGTGCCCGAGCCTACCGGACGAGACGTGCAGACCGAAGACAACGAAACATATTGCCAGTGGCACTCTGCTCGCGCGTCATATCGCAATACTCCGACCAAGAGACCTCATTAATCTCGTATCCCACACACCCTCCTCACTATTGACTTTCCGCGTTCGCGCAATCCCATCGTGCCGCATTAACCCAATTCCCCTCTTCATGTCTTTTCTCACCCACCACGTACGCACCCAGTGAAAAAGCCCGCATTAATATTTCTGGTCGTGCATCCAACGTGAGACCTTATCCTACACTCAGATTAAATGATATACCATTGGTCCCCTCCACGACTTGACTGTTCCCTTCCTAACTCCGCCTGCTTTACCGTTGGAACAAGGCAAAGCACAGCGAAGTCTGAAATCTCGGTTCCATAATTGGTTCCACTACCAACCAAATGTCAGCGTAAGACGAGGCTGGCGTCGTGGCTATGATTCGTCAGCAAACCCTCTTGACCCCGGAACTAACCGTCATCGCCACGCTGTCAAAGCCTGAACAAGCAAGCATCCTTTCAGGATTTCTTAAAAATAAAGCCGTGAGCCTTGGTCTAGTGTAAGCGGAACCTTCGGCTCACGCACCATCCACTATGCGTTGTCGTCATGGCTCTAGCTTTGTTGAACAAACTCCGCACTCCAACGGCAACGGTAGACGTTAAAAAAGAATAAAGATCCCGCCGTTTACTGCGTGGTTTGTATTGTAGATACTTCAATTCCACCATAACTTTATTCAATGGCGATCCATCGTGTCCTGGCTCTCTTGAGCCTTTGGCTAGGTCTCGTTGCAGCTATTCCCTCCTCACAGGTTTACAAACGAGCTGCATCTTCTCACCCTCTCCCACCGAGTCAAGATCCATGGTACTCGGCCCCCGACGGCTACGAAAATGAAGAGCCAGGCACTGTTCTTCGTATGCGTCCTGCACCTGGAAACCTGACTGCAATTGTCGGCAACAGCTCTGCTGTATACAACATTCTTTACCGCACTACGGATAGCCAGTACAAAGCTACATGGGCTGTCACAACTCTATATATTCCAATGCTTGGGTCTAACAGCACTGCTGCCCGCGTCTTTAATCAGAGTGCTCTTATTTCGTACCAAGTACCCTACGACTCAGCCAATGTTGATGATAGTCCTAGCTACAGTGTGTACGCGGCCGGTGGCACTGACACTGATATATTCAATCTTGCTTTGGGTCTGGGTGTCTTTCTGAACGTGCCTGACTATGAAGGTCCTTTGGCTTCGTTCACGGCTGGTGTTATCTCGGGACACGCAACTCTCGATTCCATTCGCGCCGTTCTCTCTCTCGGTCTTGGTCTGAACACCACTTCGTCCCGAGTTGCGCTCTGGGGCTATTCTGGAGGCGCCTTGGCTAGTGAATGGGCTTCTGAGCTCGCTGTGCAATACGCTCCTGATCTTCAAGAAAACGTCGTCGGCGCTGCCATCGGTGGTATCACGCCTAACATTACTGCTGTGGTGGAAAGCATCTCCGGAAAAGCCGATGCAGGTCTAGCATTCAGCGGTATTCTTGGAATTACGAGCCAGTACCCTGAGGTACAGAAGTACGCCATCTCCAAGCTCAGGACCGACGGACCCCAGAACAAGACTGAATTCCTGGCTGCGAAGAACTACTCCATTAAGGAGGCTGGTATCGCATACGAAGGCATGGACATCTTCGATTTCTTCACTTACGGCAAGGACTTTTTCCGCGATCCCAAAATCATGAAGGTCATCAACCGCGATGGAATCATGGGCTACCACGGCATTCCCCAGTGGCCAATATTCGCCTACCAAGCTATTCATGATGAAATCAGCCCCATCGTCAACACAGACAAGCTGATTGAACGATACTGCGCGGTAGGCGCAAACATCCTCTACCAAAGGAACACTGTCGGATCACACACCCAAGAATTCTCCCTCAGCGCTGCTCCTGCGATTCAGTGGTTGGCGACTGTTCTGACTGGTCAGTATGCCAGTGTTTATAAGACTGAGGGATGCACTATCCAGAATGTGACGAGGAATAGTACTGCTATTCCTTTGAGGAAGAGGAATATGCCTAATAGAGTGTACAACTTGTGGTAATTAAAGGGTTATTATGGCTTATGATAATATTTCGTGTCTATAGTTTCTGAATATTTATAACATTACCTTATGTAAAGGTCCTTAGACGCTCTTTCGAGTGCCAACCACAATCATTGTGCATAGTCTCAGTCAGACATCGACACACCAAATCTTCGACATGAAATGAAATAAAGTCTCGTTTTGGTAGCGAAAACAAAACCTGCCAGCAACTAACAAGCACATTGAAATATTACGGCCATTATAATGCTTCCTTCTCCTATCACCCCCAATAATAAAAAGCAACGCCCACCATCATCGCAACAACAGGTCCTACAATCTTCAAACAATCCATCATGAGTTTCCTATTGTTCCTCTTCACCATCGCACTATGATCCGCACGATCATTCACTCTTGGAAACGGCACATCTGGGACTTCTTTTCCCAGGAACTCACACAGCGGCTCCCACCCATCTCCAATATCGTACTCCAAGCGTCTACCACTCTCCAAAGGTACAGCCTTGCGTACCTTACGGTAATACTCTTCATATGCCTCTCTCGCATGCGGTTCGATTGATTGAAGAGAGTATTCATTTGCTGAAAAGAAACCCGCGTGGATCTTCATCATAGCATGTGGCGCGCGAAAACGCATGATATTCCATGCGATGAAGCGCTGAAAAGCAGTGGTGTTGTAAAGAGTTTGTAGCAACTCCGATTTGTACGATGGCCACCAACTCTCGAACTTCCTTTGAACGACGACGACTTTGGCGTCAGGGTATGTTTCGATAAGCTCCAACGCAAAAGTGGACGCGACGTCGGTAGCAACATCGTATTTACCCCAAAGACTCTGCCAATCGTCTCTGGTAAAGGGTGGTCGAGGTACTACAACTCCATCGGGGCTCTTATAAGTGTACTCTGGGAGCTTTGCGAGGTGAGGCCATGTTGCTTCTGCAGCTTGCTCTAGACGGGACCAGGGGACTGCCCACACGTCGTCGAGGGCGTGGTGGGCATTGTACCCTAGGATGCGGTATGCTTCTGTCATAGACTTGGTAGCTGTGCGGTAGAGACCCGCGTGGATGATTTTAAGGCCATCGTCTTTGTTGGTTGCTGGCGAGGTCTCTTGGGTTTGTGGCGACGCCATTATTTTAAGCTTATCAAGAATCGTGGTAATGTGGAATGGTGAATGATATTGGGTAGCTGGCGGTATTTATCCGGGTTTATGCTGAGACAGGACCTGGCATAAGCGCGATATCGGGTTTCCTCCCGTCAATCCGGTATGGGTGTAAGCATTTGATGGAATCGTCATCATATAACCTCGGACTCAGCTGATAATCTTTGTCGGACAAGCGGTTCGCTTCGCGATCTACACAAGGCCCTTATGTTGGCTAAGAATTCCCTGTATCACCACTAAATGAGAAGTACGGAGCTTGACCTGCACTGTTACTGAGTCTGACTGCGGTGGCGCGGGTCGTACCATAGTTGTACTTCAAAAGCTACAGGGACCTATAGTAAATGTACGGTATCTGCATCCATACGGTTTGAACTTGGGATCCCATAGCTTAACCTCTAAGACCATTCACATGCTTGCAGAGTCGCAGACTTCAACCCTGGTAAAACATATACTTGACTCTTATAATTTCCCCTAGAAGCTAGAAGTCGCTCGAGCTCTGAGTGTAGCGCCATACCTCCACAGCAGGATTGGCGCAGCAACCCCCAAAGCCAACTCCGCTAGAGCCATAGCACTATTTCCCCAACCATAGCCCAGCGCAGCATACATCTGGGGAGTAAACAGCGGAAACAAGAATGCTGCCAGGCTACGAGGAAATTGCTGTGCCGCAATCGCACTCGACGTGTGATCTGGATAAGAATCCATAAGGTACGCCTGCAATGGCATCCCCGAGATTTGCATACCCAACAAGGTGATGCACATGGCAACGTCGACCCAAGCCCAGTGGACTCTGTACTCAGCGCACCACCCGTAGACAACGAAGCCGATTGGTGCAATGAATACAAACATTAACATGAGTGGGAGTCGGTGCTCTGGTAGATGCTGACCACCTGAGCGACGCTCCATTTTACGGAACCAGTAGTCCATTAGCGGTGCGCCGAGTTGTGACCCGATAAGTTCACCCAGGGCGCATGCAATGTAATGCAACCCACTGATCTCTACAGACTGTCCATAATGCTGGGCCCAAAGCTCTGCGAAGCTTGTGAGGACAACGTAAAGGAGGCCATAACCAATAGCTGAGATGATAGCTGCGACTTGGATAATAGGATGGAAGACTAGAAGGCGCAGTGGTCGAGTCATAGCCTGACCGAGAACCTTTGTGAGAAGCAGCTCCTCTTGTGTCCGTTCTTCATATGTATAGTATGGCTCACCGGTTTCCTTGCGAAGCTTCCGGGCTCGCTGTTTTAGAATTGCCGGTGCATAAGTTTCCTGGAAGGTGGTGAATGAAAGAGCGGCCATAGCAACCTGGAACAATGAAGTTGACCAGAACATCCATCTCCACGAGACTCGGTATGTCATGAAGCCTCCAATGATGGGTCCTTTAGAAGTAGTCAGTGAATTGTGCTTGTGACGAACGGGGATAGTGATACTTACCGACTGCAGCGCCGATCAGAGGGATAACCATGTACCAGCCAAGCGACTTTCCACGCTGATCAGGTCGCCAGATATCGCCCAACACTCCTCCACTAAGAGCGTACACTGCACTCGCCCCAAAACCAGCAAGGAACCTTGCACCAATAAGCAATTCTTTTGTGTTTGCAAAACCACATGCAACATTCCATACAAGAAACCAGATATTAGAGACGTGTAGAATTGTTTTGCGACCATAAACTTCAGATAAAGGCCCGATGACGAGTGGTCCGAACGCAGTAGCTAGGAGGTAAATACTCAGAGCCATGACAGACTGCGTTGGTGTCATGTCCAAGTCTTTTGCGATGAAAGAAAGTGCGGGAGCCATGACTGTTGAAACGAGGATACGATTGAACCCTGTTACTGAGAGGACGTTTGTGACAGCCCATTTGCGTCGCTCGGGCCAGTTTTTGGGGTTGTCGCTGTCAAGATCATTGAAGGCGATCAGGTATGGATCTGGATGTACCGCGCTGATGATAGCAAGCTCAGTATCAAGCGAGGGCTCGAGGGGATTCTGTTTGACGTCGGTCATTCTGGAGGGAGTCTGATTGATAAGATAATGAACATGGCAGAATCGAAAGACTTGGCTCGCATTATATACACTCCGCATGATGACAGGCAGCAACCGGAAACCGATTGCCCCCGCAGCCAGGTAACGCGGAGTTATCGGTCACGATCTATAGCGGCTTATCAGATCAAACCCTGCTTATCAGATCGGCAAACTAGTGCGGCACGGAAATATGGGCAGTAAGCATAAGCGGACGAATGAATGAGTATCTTTGATGAGACATGGTGTATGCTTATTGCTGGTTGAGTCACTACTTAGGCGATCAGGATTGAGACAAAGGATCGGGGAATGGCAAAAGGTCCCGACTTATCCGGGCCAAGGCTAGTATGCATTAAAGAGGCAGTCATATTTCACCGCTTGCGTAAACTAAGGCAGCTCACGTATATCACTACTACCAAGACAATACCTTACAGTTCAAGCTGTCATCTGTCATCTGTGTGTATTCGTTAGGCTTACAATCTGTAAGACTTAGAGTAGAAGACCTAGTGTAGACAGAAGAAACCTTACGTGATATCCTAACTCCATTACAACCGACTCACAACTTGGCCCTGGGAACACCAGTAAGTTCTTGACTCTCACTACTCCTCCAGACAGCCGCCGCCTTTGCCTTACCAGCCTTCCATTGCCATTTCCGCTCATCCTGTCTTCCCTCGACTAGAAGCTTATGCACAAACTGTCCAAAGATAGGCAACATCTTAAACCCATGTCCGCTATCACCACTGAGAACCGCCAGCGTGCCATTGGTATCAGGAACGTAGTCGATGATAAAATCAGAGTCGTCTGTGTCAGCAAACCAGCAGAGATGTTGGTCAATCAAAGGCCGCTCTGCGAGCTGCGGAAAGACTTCTCTAAGAAGTTGACGGATGTGCGTTTCGTCTTCGAGGGGCATAAATTGTGAGTCAGATAACTCGGGAAAAGGGATTGAGAGGCCATCTTTGGAGTATGAATAATTTGTAAAAGCGCCGCCCATGTGACAGAACTTGAGCTTTTTGGTCTTGAGATCGGGTTCGAAAAAGAAGGCCAAATCGCGCACGTTTGTCACAGGGATACCTTTGAGATCAGCCGCTTCTTCATCTGTGAGTTGAATATGCGCGACACCCCAGGCCCGACCTGTCATTTGTTTGCCAATACGAGGAAGAAGATTGGCAGCATCGGCACCCAACGCGATGATAGTCTTCTCAGCAGAGTGAATGCTTCCTCCGCGAGTTCTAGCTCCGATACACTTCGTGCCCTCGCGACTAGAAGCGTAAAGCAGAGACTCAACTTCACCGTCTCCCTTGCCCAGATGGAACTTCACGCCAAGCTTGACGCACTGCTCATAAACAGCTCTCAGAGCGTTGGCGGAGTGGCCATAACCAGCAAGCTTGTTGTGATAGCCTTTGAACCCGGTGAGAGGACCCGTGAATTTGGGGACGAGTTTCTTGATTTCTTGGCTGCTGTTGACGCGAGTGGTCTGGCCGTTGAAAGCTGGGTTCTTTTGAAGCGATTGGAAGTAACTCTCTACAGCGACTTTAGTATTTTGGGCAGCTTTGCCGGATGTCACGTTAAGGAAGCCTGTTTCGTGGTAGTGGGGTTGATAGAGAGGATCTGATTGCCATCTCCGTATGGCGTCCTGTTCAGAAGGTTAATCTCGGTACTATGCAAAGACGGATGCGTCGCGTACGAGAGCTAGCTGAGTATAAAAGTTATCGGCATACTCAGCGCGTATGACCTTATTCAGATCATAAGCTGCGGAGAAACGACTTGGCACATCGACGTCTTTCTCGAGAATTGTGATGTTCTTGTAGCCTTTCTGTGCGAGTTCAAAGGCTGTAGCCAAGCCGAAGCAACCGCCCCCGAGGATGAGAATTGATTGGTCTGTGTCGTCTTTTGACATCGTGCTGGAGGTGGCTGGGTAGTCTTACTTGAAGACAGCTGTTGAAGTTATGAAGGGACGAACGGTGTAAGTCAAGATAGAGACAAAGTAGAAGATAAATAGAAGGGGATGAAGGTCATGTCTTATTAAGAATGAAATTTGATGCTTGGGTTGGCTCCGGTGGATGGAGATAACTAGCCACCCTCGGGTCGTCATCCGATACCGCGTTACTAGAAGACATGATGCTCTGGTTGGACGAGCAGAAAATGTTTACGGACTCTCCTCACAAGCACCACAGAATGAGTTAGCGTAGCCGACAGTGGCTTTCAGTGGCTCTTAGAATTGGGAAGACCCCACCAATTCCTTACTGTCCCCCGCTTCATCGGGCTTTACCCCGTATTATGGCATGATCAGCTGGACATGACTCGGGAAACACAGCATAAGGTCCATTTAACTAAGTAGATGATAATGAGGCCTTACGACCACAGCACGAGGTTGGTACCTGTGGTTGAAACATAGAGAATAGTGAGTGGCTGCTTCAAGTTAAACTGTTTCATTGACGGTTTCGGTGCCGATGACCGGACGCAGACTTTGCTGTGACAAGCGGATGCCGTCCCGAGCCATCCAATACTCGGCCCCACCAACCTACTGTTCACCATTGCTTTCCTACCTTGAGAACCCGTTATTCGATATGTATGAGCCGGTCTGAGGTACTGGATGCAATTGGATACTGCCTCCACAAGTAATCTCAAACCTATCTATCAATGCAGCATTCCCCTTCCACCTAAGCCATGACAATCCCATACCTCAACAACCCCATACAAGCACCAAGAAGAATAGCCAGCGGCACCGGAACCTTGAAGTACCGCGCTCCCACAAAAGCTGTGGCCGTAACAACAACCCACCATGGATCATCAGCCAAACTCTTCCCCGACTGAAACCCTTCGTCGATATACCCAACCTGCCAGATTCTGTAGACGGCTGTATAGATCAGTCCCACGGCGCCTGCGTTGACACCTCGAAGGGCAGACTTGACGCAGCGTCTGCTCCTCAGAACCTCCCAAATTCCCATTGTCCCGTGCACGAGAACCATTCCTGGGACAAAGATGCCAAGGTACGCGATCAGTGCGCCCGCGATGGCAGGATACCCGCCATGTACGGCTGTGAGACCGCCGAGAAACACGGCAAAGTTGAAGTTTGGTCCTGGGAAGGCTTGGGCGATGGCAAGACCGATTAGAAAGTCGCGAGGGCTGACCCATCCTTCTGCTACCACGTATTCTCGTAAAAGAGGAATGACTACAGGGCCACCGCCGAAGATGATGGTACCTGCAAGGTAGAGGTTGCTAAATAGCTTGTATAGCAGAGCAGGATTCGGGAGACTTCCTCGGAGGATGAGGATGACGATGAAGGTGATTAGGAACGTGACAATGATGGCGGCACCGGATTTCCATGAGAAGCCTAAACGGTACTCTTGGGGAACGACACGCGGCACGGGTTCTCTCGTGTCAGTAGTATCCTGCTCACGGAGATTTATACCGTCGTCACTGCCTGTTCCACTCTCAGCGCCCCGAACGTTCTGGGTCTCAGTCACTCTTCCTCTTCTGATTCTGAGGTACGCATTCTTCACAGCACGCGCAGGACGGTGAAGCCACTTGTAGTCGTAGATAATAGTACCACATCCAGACGCAATAATAAGCGCAGGAAAGTACCACAGGGCGTTGTACAGCATTCCAGCCATGGCAGTTAAAGAAAGAAGAAGTCTCGTAGTCTGATCCGTAATGGCTTTGTGGGAGAGTTCAACGGCTGCTAGAGCGATGATTCCGACGGTCGCGGCGTTGAGACCGGACAGAAGTGCGTATACTGCGCGAGGGAGAGTGTCGCCTATGTTGGACACGCCGATTGAGAGGCCGAACATGCCAAAGCAGCCAGGTAAGCTGGGCGGTCAAGTGTTAGCCGTGTTACTCCCAAGGTTCTGGGACATGACTTGCCTCCACAGCAAAAAGGCTAGGACGGCTTGTAAGAATCCTCCATGGATGAGATTGATACAGTACAGCATCTTTGTGCTTCCAGGGCCAGAAAGAGCTTGCGCAACGCTGAAAAGCTCTTGGTACTAGATGACGTTGGTTCTCCCATAATTTGAAATCTCAAGAAGGTACCTACGATTTGTTCGTCGACCCATTTTAGTTTGTTAACAAACTTATCATGGAACTGTAGTTTATTAGTTATGCTGCGTAAATAGAGGCGAGGGAACATTTGCTATGGCTTACAATTTTGAAGTGAACAGGTGGTCCACCAAAGGAAGTGAAGCCTAGATGCCAATTGACCTTGATAGTATGCAGACTATCATCTGCAGCTCTGCGCATCGCGTGTTCCCAGCCACCGATCGCCATGGCGCATTCAGTCGATGCAATTGTTCTCAATTAGGGAATGAAAGGGAAAAAAAAGCCGTTCATCCATCTCCAGACCTTATTTTTAAGCTTCCTTTTTAACTGTGCACGCCATTCGGCCTAGACCCATGCAATTCCTTGGCTAATTGATGTTCATCCAATCATAGAGAGGGAGTGCCAGGTACAAAATGACATGGAACAATTATTTAGAACAGAGATTGCCCATGAACTTTTAGGTTGAACGGTACGGCTGTTTAGAACATGGCTAATCTTTGTTGTGGGAGCCAATGCCGAGCGATCGGTTTGACACGTGATAAAGTAATTGGCGATTAATCCATGATAACGTCTCCTGACGGTAAAGTTTCACCGCAGTTTGATATGCCAGTCACGATCTGCTATCCCCATAATATTGGAATGTGGCGACTGTAGTCTAAGTTGTTATTCGGTACTAGCAACTGTAACTGGATCATTACGCAACCGTTTGTATCGGCGGTCATTATAGGATATGGCGAGGTATAGAAATAACGCAAGTGTCATGAAAAAAATAATTCCCAAGCTCAAGCTATGTATATATGTATATATGTATATAGAAAAGAAAAGATTTGAAAGAAAGCTACCGTATCCAGTACTAGCAAATCCCAAATTTTACATCATCTAGTTCGCCGCAACAAGAACCTCAGGCTCACCGTTAGTGTAGCTGACACAAAGCTGACCACTGCCATCAGACTTGACACTTCCCTCTCCCAGCACTCTATCCCAGGTCTTGTTGTTCTTGCCAGTGTTGAAGCAGTACTCTCCAGAGTATCCCTGTCCGCGGTTCAGAGTCACCGCAATCAGGTCGCCGTCAGCACGGCTCCAGATAAGGGCGCTCTCATCAGATTTGAGGAATTCCTGATCGTTGCCTGCGAGACCGCCAACCGCAGCGCGAGCCTTGCCGAGCTTAGAGATGGTTTGGTAAAGGTCTGAGTCTGTCTTGAAGTTGCTGCGCCAGAGATCTTCACGGTTGGCAGGGTCGTTGCCTCCTGCGTAACCCTGCTCGGTGCCGTAATAGACAATAGGGATACCACGAGACAAGATGACGTATGCGAGGGCATTCTTAAGCAGGGCCTTGTCGTTCTTCTGGCTCAACCATCGGGGGTTGTCGTGGTTGTCAATGAAGGTTCCAAGGATTGTAGGGTCGTCAAACTTTTGGCTGATCTCGTTGTACATATCCACAACAGCTGAAGGGTCACCCGTCTGCTGGTAGAACTTGTTCATGGGGTAATACATGGCGTAGTTCAGCAGACCGGGCATGACCTCCGAGTAACCAGCAAGGTAATCGGGGTTTCCGTCCCAGACTTCGCCGATAGCATAAACACCAGCGGCCTTTTGGAAGTCAGGCCAAAAGCTCTTCTCGACGTGCTTGACGGTGTCGATGCGAATACCGTCGAAGCTGTACTCGGAGACAAGCCACTTGATCCAGTCATTGAGGACCTTCTTAACTGTTTCGCTGCCGGTGTTGAGATCGGGAAGACCAGCGATTTCGCACTGCTCGACGCTGTTTTGGTTGTCGTAGTTGATGTCGCAGGGTGTGTGGTAAGAGCTTTGCTCGTTGAGAGGTTCGGGTCTGTGGTCCTGAATGCCTTTGCCCATGTGGTTTGCTACGACGTCGGCCATGACATACATGTTCTGCGAATGTTGGTAAATGATTTCATTAAAGATTGAAGAAAGCTGAAGTATGGTCAGCAAGTTGACTTACCTTGCTGTGAGCAGTCTCAACCAGACTCTTCAGATCTGCCTTGGTTCCATAGTTGGCATTAACCTCGTACAAGTCCTTGGCCCAATATCCATGGTAACCACCCTCGGTATCTATAACATAAAATTAGTTAAACAGACATACGATTTTACGGCAATACTCACTATCGACAACGGGAGTAATCCAGATTGCATCAAAGCCCATGCCCTTGATATAGTCAAGCTTAGCCTCAAGACCTTTGAAGGTTCCACCGCAATAATTTCCGAGGTTGCTGCAGGCGTTGCCACCGTCATCGCTGCCACTCCGTGCGACACGATCCGTAAGGGCAAAGTAAATGTTCCGCGACTTCCAGGCGTTTGCGTCTGCTGCGTTGGCGAAGGGGCTGATAGCTGCCACCAGGGTGGTGAGTTGAAGAAGCTTCATGATGAAAAGAGATGGACGAATGAAATGAAATGAAATGAAATGAAATGAGAGTGCTGGAGATGCTGATGATATTCAAGACAAAACGTGGCGGGGCAGAGATGCTTTATACTCAAGATGGCCTGCCTTTGTCTAAGACAACGCTGCTTAGGATGTTTCGAGTATGCTGCAAAGGATTTAATTGCAGTGCCAAAATGTTCAGTGAGTTACAAGGAAGGATTCAAACTAGTTCTAGAAGCCCAGCACTCACAGGCGAAAAAAGCCCCCCGACTCGCATGATCGGTACCCTGTTTTGCGGGGTCATTCTCTTTCGAATCTGGGGGGCACAAGCGCTACAAGTTTCGAATGAGTGATCAGGAGCAGGGATTAGCCAGATGACCTCAGCTCACTTCACCCACTGTTCGATCTTCTTGGTAAGGAGGTCGCATCGGCCCGAAAACTCATCTCGTCCAGTGTCATTTGACAGCGGAGTTTCCGCGCGCGTATTGTATTACCTTTTCGTCTCTACTCTGCGATCAGATCCAGTGCCATAAAATAAGGTGGGATTGGGGCCTGAACCAGTGTTTTTCACTGGTGGCCTGGCAATTCCACCTACCTTCTTGAGCGACGGAGACCAAAGTTACTCGGGACCGAACAGGTAATAGGTCCTGCTGACAACCAGCCTAGTATTGGCTTGACACTATCGTGTAGTCAGTCGAATAGGAAGAAAATATCTTACCTATTCATTCGGGCCGCCTCCGCATGTGTGAGTGGACTGGTGTCGCATCTGGGACACTATTCACACACATCCTCGGCTGTCAATGCCAGATCTTCGAGTCCTTCATGTTTAATAAAGTTTCTTGAGGTCATGTTTTTAATCAAATTTGACTGCACTCCGATGTTGTTCGGTCCTATTATCTTGACGCCTGTAGGCCAAGATCAATTTTCCGTGTCGGAGCAATCATTTTTCGACAATTATCTTATTTGATTTTATCTTATATCGACTAAGCAATATGAATTGGTGTTGAAGGGCGACGATCATAGGTCACGATGGCTTCATGTGCTGTCGTTACCGCCGGCGAAGAGCCGAACAATGCCTCTCTTCATGAAATCATATTACGCTTTGAGGTTATAGTCCTAAGTGCGGTGAAGTATTTTTCGTGATGTTATCGGATTTCCAGCTTTATCTGGTATGTTGATTGTCGATCATGATCGATCGTAGCCGAGGCATTACAATCGTATCTTGGCGTTGCCGTATTGGTAGTAGAACATGTTGCAGAACATGTGAAAATTTTAGTAACGAAAACTTTGAAAACAAACGAGGAAACTCTTTCCGGTTCACTCGGGTTTCTACTGTCAACGGGTCCTTTGGGATATACTTATTCACTGACCACGCCGGAAGAAATGAAAGGGTACAGAGTAGGCACTAAGGATTTGGAAGGATTCTGTTACCATGCTATGATCGACGCTATGCCAAACACACCACATGGTCTCTGGCTTATTGAATCCACGTCCTATTCAAATAGTAACCCTCCTAAGAATGTCTTTCGGGTCGTATCATAGAGTATCGTATCAAGATACCTACCTGGATATTAAAATGAAAAAGAAAAAAAAAAAGACGAAATCAGTGAATCGGTTTATGACGGTCTGGACAAGCTCTTATTCCGCAGATTTCTTACACGTCAGGGCTTGCAGGCCACCCTATCTCATATCTGCTAGACGCGAATGACCGGTGGCAAGAATAAAACTATCGTCCATCTTCTCAGACCCACGCTTATCATAGATTTACATACTGCCTAGTAAAGGCATTGTGGAAGCCGCGCGTGGACTGTCAACCTGCTGCAAGGTTCTCTCCCATGGTTTGGTGGTTTCTTTGACCCCTTGTGTCGCATTATCTCCATTGGCGTATAGGTTTGTGCAAATACGTGTCAGTTGAGTTGTGCCGGAAAAGTGCTCGATGTTCATTCCTGGTTTCTTTGTCTACACCCTCATGCAATCCGCGAAACAGATAAAGGCTATTTTGGACCATCAGGGCAACGTCGAGATGTTTGATTTGTACAGTGAACATTCTGGTCTGTTATTGTAACGATTTATTAGTCTCAGACATTTCATTGTCCTACGGCAAAGGATGTGTGTCTAATTTATCTTTGATGAATCCCTGAAGATCGCCCTCCGAAATCGACAATGGAACTTGTTCATTTAAGAACATGGAACATGGCTAAATAACAAAGACATGTTCAGTAAACACTTTCAACGTCTCCCATCACATAAAACAGGTATAGTAGCGGTCAACGCAACCGACATTAATTTCTCACCGCACCATTCAAAGCTCCATGATCATCACTGAACAGCAGATCTTTAACTAAATCATCAGCACCTACAAGTAGCAAGCACCAATTTCTTGCAATTACCTTCAGGCAAGTAACAAAATGTCTTCCTCTCGGCACTCAACTTCTTCGAGCAGAGCAGATTCTACTCCGAACTGTTCCCTCACCCCAACTACTAACCTATCAAGCATTCAACCCCAACGCCGGGCGGACGCTCAGGTCTTCGTAGTGGTAAACTTCGTTGACCATTCTATCCACCCCACTTGGAGTTTCTGCATCTATGACCACAGAACCCACAGCTGGAAGATCTACGAAGCCAGCAAGGAAAGCGACTTCCGCTGTGTAGACCTTTGCGTTTCGAGTGACCACCCTGGTATTCCTCAAGTTGAGGCTGAATACTTTGAGGTCGCTAGCATCTCGGACACAGTTCTTGATAATGCAATGGAGCTTGTTCGTCTGGTTCGTGCACCATATGCTACTTGTCAGCTGGACAGTAGTCGGCAATATGTGCAGGATATTGTCAGTAGCTTGATCAAAGCCGACATCCTGAAGAAGAGCCACGCTGAGGCTGTCTTTGAAAAGCTCAAGGATCTTCACGGTTACGATGAGCAGCCACCTTATATCAGTCCAAGAGACGGGAGGTAAGGTTGAGAAAGTAGTCTAATTCGAGCCAGATGATATTCTTCTTAACGAGGGTTTCAGTCTCCTCGATAGCCTCCGTTGTTATTTCAATCTTTACATCGTCGAATTCAGTGGATTTCTGGTAGTATACATAGATTTGATAGAGAAATAAAACCTCTTTAAACCCACTCCTCTCTCTTAAGTGTCAACCAATCTTGATACAACCTTGATTAGCACCAATAACAGACCACGTAACCTACCTATCTTCATTCCCATGTCAAGTTGTTGCCGAATCTTTATTTAATTTTCGTCTTCTGTAGAATAACCGTGACCTAACTTTGCTGGTAGCGTGGAGGGGAGTTTCTTCCTGTCTTTCCTCATTGAGCCAATGTCATCATTTACGCGAGAAGATCGCCAGTGTAACGGGGATCGCCAGGGGCGGGGTATCAAGATGACTGCTATTTCTGGGGTGGCAGGTTGATGATCTTGATCGCACAACATAGAATAAAACGTTCGTTTTGATGGTTTCAGGAAGTTTACCAAATAACATCATTGACACCTTTCAGTCCTCAATCTTAAACCTTAGTGGAGAGCCATGCTATTGGGTGGTGTAGTTCCAGGCACAAGCGTTTTTCCAACGCTCTCAAGGCTTGTTTTCATTCCAGTACTGCGGCGGTCTGAAAGCACTGTAGTCGTGGCTGCGTTACAGTGCCCTTAGTATTTTCTAGCCTTGCCGCCTTAAGTCCTCCCGAGGAGCATTCCACTTGAAAACTAACAAAATATCAAGGGTCGATATTGGGGTGAATTGACGTAGGCATACTACCTCACATTTTCTCACAATTTATCTGCAAACGGTAAGACAATAAGAATGAATACGCTGCTTCCCTGCTAATAAACATGCAAATGTCACGGCCCAACTGTGATCTTTTCCAGCCTCCCAGCAGGTCCCAGCCACTAACGTAAGTCTAGTCTAACATTAGTCTCGTATTAACTTGGACAGACCCCATACGCACGTCATAGTTATGCTAGGCCAACTTCTTACCTCGGATTTCTCGGAGGACAACAAAGCTCCTCAATCCCTCAAAATTGCTTCAGCACGCGATAGTTGGGATATCGTGAATAATGGCTGTAGCAGACGGATCTTCAAATACGCAGCATGACACACCTGCACCATCTCAGAGGCGCAAACTTCCACCATGGCTAGACCACTTCAACGCACACGACCTCAAGATCTTCTTACGATGTTGGATCGCAGTCTGGACCATGATGCTCCTCATTTTCATTCACCCAACCCTCGTGGACCTCGGCCAAGCTACCTTTCTCGGCGCAATCCTGCTCTTCGCCGTCCCACCAGCCAGCATCGTCTTCATTTACCTTCTCGGCGCCCTCTCTCTTCTTCTAGGCATGTGCTTAGCATGGTGCTGGGGTCTGTTGACCATGAAAGCAGCTCTCGCTGCGAGGCCAGACACTCAAACGCAGACTTTACTGCGGCAGTTGCAGACACAAGCCGGAGAGAGAGCACAAAGGACCGGACAGTCGCCAGCTTGGGAGGCACAGGTTTTAATCCATGAGGGATTCATGCTTGATGCAAGAGTCACGGCCATTTTCTTCTGTATGGGATGTTTGTTCATCTACGCCTTGGCGCGTTTGCGATGTGCGAACCCTAAGACAGTGGTTTTACAAATCTTCGGTACAATAGTCACAGACATTTTTATCCTCTTTGGCCCTGGGCTTCCAACTTTCACGGGCAACGTTGCGCAAGTTCTGGTTAAACCTGGCGCTATCGGGATTGGTCTCGGATTGGTATGCTGCTTGTTCTTGTTCCCACATTCAACATCCCATGCGGTCTGCAGTAATCTCGAAAAGTTGATCCGCATGTCGAACCGAGCCATTGTTGTAACGAAAAAGCGTCTTGAAGGTAATAGTAGCTCACTGGCCGAACTCCAAGCAGGAAGAGCTGGTATGATATCTGCCTTCAAAGCTGGCCAACCCGCCCTCGCATTTCTTCCTCTTGACTTCTCGCGTGGTCTATGGGGGACTGTTGATATTAAAGGCTTGCATGAATGCACTAGAAAGGTCATGTACACAAGTCTATATCTTATCGACTTTCAGATTGCTCGAGTTCGGGGACAGTACAAAGAAGAAGAGCACAGAAAAGCTGAAGCTGGGGCTTCTCATGGACTAGGGACTGATAAGGAGAAGTACGAGATTGGTCGACGACAACGACAAGAAACTGTGGCACTTATGAACGCTTTCCAAAGGTCTGAGGAGGCGGAATTGCGATCGAAGACGAAGAGTACACTTTTGGAGACGATGGCTGAAGTCATGGAGATTGGACCCCAGGCAGTTAATCTCGCAGCTGATTATGTCCATGCTGTGAATACCTCCCGTTGGTTCGGAAAGACGTCACCTGCACGATTCGAAGAGCTGAATCACAATCTTCGCGATCTTCTGGCTCGGTCACGGACAGCTAGAGAGAAATGTATCGTTGAAACAAGCAAGGGTGTTCTCGAAGCCCACACAGAATTGTTCGACGCAAATGGAAGGTTGAAGCCCATCGACGGAACAAGCAGGCCCTATCTTCCCAGTATGGTCATCGCTATGGTTCTTGAAGAGCGAATGCTCAACTGGACGGTGGCTGTCGAGAAGCTTCTCGAATACATCCTCAGTCTCTCTCAGAAGCGCACGCGAGGCCGTATATGGGTTCCATCGCGACTTCAATACGCTATCTCATGGATATTTCACGGGCAGGTCACGTACCCCGGACATGACATCGCGGAGGAAGAGGATCCAGATAAGCTGATGGATGCCCAAACATTCGACGAGCATACCAAAGAGACGAGACGGCGACTTGAGGTCAGTCGAGGTTACAAAGGACTATCAGCGAGGAGAAACAAGTTCAGCCGAGTCCTCATCGCAACGTACAATTGGCTTGTCAACCCAGCTGGCATGTATGCCATGCGAATGGTCATCGTGACGGTAGCGACAGCGATACCAGCCGTGATCCCAAGTAGCGCAGGCTTCTTCTACCGGGAAAAGGGTATCTGGGCTGTAATTAGCGCCCAGACAGTTCTTCTCGTTTACCTGGCTGACTTTACCTTTTCGCTTGTCACTCGCACGGCCGGGACTATTGTTGGAGGTGCCGTTGGCATGGTTACTTGGTATATCGGAGCTGGAAACGGTATCGGCAATCCATACGGCATGGCAGCAGCTACAGGCGTTGCCATAATTCCTCTGATCTGGTGGCGCCTGTATCTTCCTCCCACATTTCAATTCGCAACCATCATGGGCGGTGCAACATTTGCTCTCGTCGTCGGATTTAGTTGGGACCACGGTCATATCGTCCAGTACGGTCTTCCAGGCAAAGGCTACGAGGCATTCTGGAAACGCGTCGTTACAGTTTTGATTGGCTTTGTAGTTGCGTTCATTGTACAGCTCTTTCCAAGCCCACCATCCGGGACTACGCATGTCTGTAAAACCCTTGCGAATTCTGTGCGCAGCTTGTCCGACCACTACGCTCTGCTCATTTCTCACTGGGGACGCACCGATAGGAATAGCGCCTTGGGAGCTGTCGCTGAGAGCATTTCTATTGAAGTCGCAGAGGTCTTGCTCGCTTTGAGTCCATCTATCGCTCTACTAAAGGGCGAGTTGAGTTTCGGACCATTCGACCAAAATGTTCTTCAGCGTACGAAAGAGCAATGTCAGTATATGAACCAAGCCCTGGGTGGGCTTTTGAATCTGGCATCGACATTACCAAAAGAACTCCAGGATCGTCTTGTTCGCGTTGCAGGTATTCTAGACGATCGTTCCATTGGGGATATAATGGCTGTTCTCGCTATTATCGAACAAGCATTACGAACAGGCTCACCGCTTCCAGAGCGGTTGCCAGCACCATTGATTCGACGAGCAACGGATTTGGTTCAGTCCCATAGTAACGATACTCTTTTGTCGACAACGCTGGTTCAAGATGAGGACCATCGACGGTACTGCGTGGCTCTGACGTTGTATCTCAGGTTTTTGGGCAGCGTTGACGATTTGCTGATTATACTTAAGGAAGCGCTTGGTGAGAGGCATATCATCTATCAGTGGAACGACATCAAGGAAATTGCATAAGGAACATGGGAAAAGAACGAACGCGGGCGTCACAATTGGGCTTTAGTGTGGCAGCCTATTTGATAATTTACCAGCGCATTTATTTATAATCATAGTCTACTATCACTCTTGATTTCTGGTATTTCTATATCACGATACTGTGGGCACGCAATTTGCAGTATTATAATACTTCAACGTCTTATCACTAGCAGTGGTTGCAATCAAAATCACGCTATTGTTTCCTCCATTACTTCATGCGTTCAGCCAACACCCTCTGACTAGGCGGTGCCTTGGAATGATCAACATTCTCATTCAGCTTATTCAACTCCTCCTCCAGTCGATCACCTATCTCTGGATCAACATTCTTCCACATTTCTACATCTGTGTCAGCTTCATGCCACTGTAAAAGCAAGCAATTAACTTACGAACTGTGTCCTTTTGGACTTGCGGCAGTGCCTTGTTGACATGACCTGACAGGTTATGCAGGAAGACTTCATCTTCGCCATTATCCTTGAACATCTTCCAGAGCGTACGTGGCTGTTCCCAGTCTTCTTCAGTGACGTCGGAGGAGTATGCTTGTACCTTGCCGACCCATTCGCTGTGCGCGACGTCGGCGGGACCGCTCTTGACCTTGCGGAATGACGAGCGGACTGATGTTGTTAGTTTTCACCCATAATCATAACAAGTCCAAGAGGACACTTACCATAATCAGGATCAGATCCATAGTTTCCATCTAAGCGCATTGGGCCATCCCTCTGATAAGGTGAGTAGGTGTCCAATGGCCGATTGCACGGCAGTTGCTGGTAATTAGGACCAACGCGATAACGTGCGGCATCTGGGTAACTGAACATTCTCGCATGCAACATAATATCAGCTGATGGCGCGATACCCGGGATCAAAGTCGACGGCGAGAAAGCCGCTTGTTCAATCTCGGCAAAGTGGTTATCCGGGTTCTTGTTCAGAGTAAGCTTTCCGACAGGAATCAAAGGATAATCCTTGTGAGGCCAAATCTTGGTGATATCGAAGATGTTCCACTTGTAGGTCTCTGCATCTTTGGGATCCATCACCTGAAGCATCATTGTCCACGAAGGATAGTCCCCTTTTTCAATGGCGTTGTACATATCCTTGACATGGTAGTCCGGCTCTTCACCAGCAAGACGAACGGCATCTTCTTGAGAGAGGTTCTTGATACCGTCGGTGGGCTTGAAGTGGATCTTGACATACTTGTATGACCCATCCTCGGGCTTGCCAAACTTGAACGTATGGTTTCCAAAACCGTTCACATTCCTCAGCGAAGCCGGCACACCACGTGGACCGAAGAGCTGCATGAGACAATGGGCACCCTCTTGGTTGTTGTTATGAAAGTCCCAGAACATACTCGAGTCAGCGACTGCAGTCTGTGGGTGACGCTTGTGAGATCTGTTCAAAGAAGGAAACTTTGCAGGATCACGGATGAAGAAAACAGGTAAATCGTTGCCGACAAAATCCCAGTTTCCTTCTTCTGTTTTCATCTTGAGAGCAAAGCCGCGGATGTCGCGAAGTGTGTCTGAGGAACCCTTCTCACCAGCGACGGTGGAGATACGGGCGAGTACGGGAGTTTGTTTGCCGATGCGGCGGAATGGAGCGGCTGAGCACCAGTCGGTGATGTCGTGGGTACATTCGAATGTACCCCATGCTCCAGCAGCTTTGGCGTGGACCACTCTGTTCCTTGTTAGTTGCAATTGACGAAACGAGAAAGATGGTATGTATACCTTTCGGGGATTCTTTCTCGGGGAAAGTGAGCAAGGGTTTCGATGAGTTGTGTGTCTGCCAAAAGGCCAAGACCGCCCTTAGGTCCCTTAAGGATCATGGACGATGTTGGGTCTTGAACTGGCATACCCTCAGCGAGGGTATACACGGGGGGTTCTTCTGACTGTCATGACGAATTAGCTACCGGATAATGTTGGCTGGGATATGCAGTGCTTACAGCCATTGTTTCTGTGCTAGCAAATATGTCGATGTCAATTGGCGTTTTCAAATATGGCGCGGGGTCCGACTTTATATCCGGCATTTGTAACTCGATATCGAATTGTGACGTGATTATTATCGATTAGCAACGCGCATCAAAGGCGTCATAGACCACTATTATTATGGGGTAAATGGATGCTTATGCAATCGTTACAGCGAAACTGGCCCGTGGGTGGTATCTCAGAAGTACTTCCCTGTTGTATTGTAGGGCGACGAGGCGGATCTGGTGCTCGGCTAAGAAGACCGGCAGACAGAATTGACGATGCTATCTAGAATTTACGATGCCATTTACGACTGGCTTGGTTAGAGGTGAGATCCATGTTCCAAGATTTTTGTCACTTAGTTATGTGAAGCTTCACCGCATGTGCTAAATTTATCTCAATTGCTCTCAAAAACTATACTCATTAACAGGCTATCTAGTTGGTCACAACTACTCATCAACATCTCTCGGCTCAGCATCCTTTTTCAGCTTCTGATACTCCTCGATACTCATCGGCACAAACTCAGTCGGTCTTGTAATTGGCGTAAAACTCTCTCCATGCTCGTTAAACTCCATCAACCGCTTCCTCGTCGCCTCTCTCTTCGCATTTACACTATACACTTTCACGCGATGACAACTGCTAGTGACGTGAAGACTCCAGTTCCAGCTGTGTCTGACTTCCATAGGCTGTGTGTTAAGACTGTTGTCCCAGCAGCGCACAACAAGCTCAATCCAGCCTTCATGATCGCAAGGCACCTTACCCTTGAAGGTGCGCCAGGCGAACTTGTGCTTGGGGGAGAGGTTCTCAATTGGAACAGCGTACCAGACATAGCCGCCGTCAGCGGATATCTCGACACGTTCAGGCCAACGGCCTCCGCCAGAGTATGCCCAACCTGTTCATGTTAGATATTTAATGAGGAATTGAACTTGAGAGACTCACCTGTGACTTCGATCTCTCCGTCATGCACGACGACTTCTTTATTCCAGGGAGACATAATAGCGCTGCTGACTGGCATCTCCTGGATTTGAATACCCACTAGAAATCGTTAGTCATACCCAATATTATGAAGGACTCGGACTTACTCGTAGGCAGCTGGTTATGCTTGCCGGTCTGCTGCTGGAAGTATAGATATTCCCTACTCTGTACTGGCGCAAGACTTGGTGTCTCGATTGCCTTCACTCTATACAGCCACTTACAACTCCTCGCCCCAATGTAGCCCATCACAACAGCCCTGACTGGTGCTCCGTGTATCTTGGGCAGTGGTTCACCGTTCATCTCCCACGCCAGAATAACCTCATTGGCTTTGACTTTGGACCAAGGCACCGAAACAACATAGTTCATGCACTGTCCGGCCTTGAAATACGTGTCTGCGCCGTAAAGCTCGATATGCTTTGCACCGTCTTTCAGACCACCACAATACTTGATCACCTTCTTCAGACTCACACCTGTCCATTTCGCTGTGCCGATAGCGCCTTCGGCCCAAGGGGCGTTGATCATCTCATCGCCTTCGCCACCGTACTCGACGATCTGTTCAAGACGACGGGTGCCGCTGCATTGGATGGTGACGAGTTTCGAGACACGTGGGAAGCGAGTCTCGTCTTGAAGGTCTGCAAAGGTAAGAGTTTGGGGGTTGTTGACGAGGCCGTCAAGACGAAGGTCCCAGGCTGAAGCGTCTATGTCTGGAATACCGCCGTGGTTGCGAACGAAATGGAGTTCATTTGGCATAATGTAGTCTTTCGTAAGGAGATCCTTTGGTGCTTCGCCATTGTAAGGAAACTCAAGAAGGTGAAGCATATCGGGATGTTTTTCCTGTAAAGGTCAGGGCCCATAACTCCCCGGTCGTCCCGATGAATCTTACCTTGAGAACTGTCTCCCAGCTAATCTCAGGAACCTTGGTCAAAACCCCTCCGATAGCCTTATGCCATAGCTTCCATCGCTTACCCTCAAGAACAGGGTTCGTAGCGGGAATAGGCTCAAGCTGAAACTCGGGCGGCGGCGGGAACTTGAAGCGTTGAAAACGCTGGTGGGCTTTGACTTTCTTTTCAGGATAATCTTCCCATTCTACATAGCCCTTCCAGCCCTCTCTTTCATCCTGGGCATCAAGATCGTTGTCATCAGAAGTGAGGAGCTTTTCAGAGTCGGAGCTCTTGAGCTCATGTGGTTCTGTATTGATTTGTATGCTGCTCTGGTTGCGGATGCCGAGACGGGCTGCTTCGAGACCTTGCTCGAGCTTCCACTCATCTGGACGCTGTTGTAGTGGTGAGAATTGGGAAGGATCTGCTTGATGTTGTTTTGCTTACCTGTTTGTGAGGTTGAGACCTGCGACGGTAGGGAATATCTGGCTGCATCTTGTTTAACCGGTCAATCTACGATGATGTACGGAGTATCAAAAGGGAAAAATCACTTCCAAATCGTAAGATTGATTGACTAATAACTAACGGAATTATGTATATATTAGGTGCAATCTTGCTACTGCTAGGATGAGTAACAGCGTCGCAGGTATCTCGGAAGCAACCCCGCGCTGGTAATGGTGACGCCAAAGCGCAGCGATGACATCGTCACCAAATGCAGAAGCAACCCACAATCGAATCCAAACACTAGTTCTACTGGTGGACGGAGGGTCTTGACCGTGAAGCTGTTGGGCGATGTAACAGTTAGTAACTTGTTTTGAAACAATAGTTTAGCTTACAAATTTATGCTTCGGGCAGGACCCATGCATTTGAACAAGGGTGCATAATCTCTGACGTCTTTGATATGCCGAAGATGCCGTGGGTCGGCATTTTTATATAATACACATAAAAGGCTTATCTATCGGTAGTTAGTTACCTGCAAATGTTACCGGTCAGGTTTGCTGACCTGAACAGAGCGTACACCCTTTCATCCTCGAAACATTTTTTAGTGTCTATGCCAGAATCAAGCTTAATCTTTTGAACAGAGTGGTAACTGAGCTTGTCAAGCTTCTGGTATTTCCGTAGCAAACAGACTACCCATGGCAATACCCACTGAAAACGGATATAGCTTCTACAAAAAGAATCCAACTTGATCTCGGCCAATTCCCGTCTCAAAGAATAATTGAGTCGAGAATATTTTGCTAATTAATTTATCTCGCAATGCGCGGTTCAATAAGCATCTATAGCCATTATCATAGTGGCAAAACCGAAACCATCCATGATTGCACCTGTTTGATCCCTGCCACATTCCAGTTGTGTACGCTATTTCTTCCTCCAGCCACGTAAAAATTCCGATCTTTTCTAAAACCCTGTTTTCAGGAATGTGATTTTCAGGCACTGTCCCCTTACATGTTCAGTTTCTCTCTGTAACTTGTGGCGGTGGCTTCTGCTTGAAGCGAGAATAATATTGAATGATAGTTTAACGGTTAATGTAGCGACGGTTCAATTAATTCCTTACGTATATATTAACTGTCCCTAAGCTTCATTCCGAAATTTATCTTTATTACAATTGGATGAGTATAGCTATAGATTAATAAATGTTAAATCTTTTATTTGGCGTATGTATATACTAGGGTATCACGTTCCAGCATCACCATCAACATCACTATCGTCAAGAATAGAACAATTCGCAACGAGGCCCTACCCTATAGCTTGACGTTTCAAATAGTCATTAAATATATCTCGGCTGTTTTCAGAACCATTACAGGGTCCAAGGTCATCCCTATCTCCAGCCCTGGCAGACATGTCACTTGTCAATGTCTCAGACCCAGCCCGTTCAGTGAATGCAGTCTCGGCTCACAAGAGGCCAAGAAACAAGAAACACTCTGTCACAATGTCCTTGTGCTCAACTCACTGCCGAGGCTGGACCCTTTGACCCTTATTTCCAACCTCCTTGATATCATCCCGTGCATTAAAATCGCAACTCTTCGTCTTGACCCTTTGTCTGGACCCTACAACACAGCCGTCACTACGAACGAGATGTCTCAATCTTCCAAGCTCATGACCACTCTGTGGCAGGTTTTCTTGACTCGTATGCCCATTGTGCGATAACTCGACTAAGACTGTGACATCTTTTCCGGCCGTTGTTGAGGCTGGCTGCCGTTTGTGAACTCTGCTCTTTCGAGTCCATGGTCTAGCCCGCCACAAGATCGCATCCACAATCCTGTATAATTCGAGACTCACTTTATTCCCTTGGCACGTCAGATCCAATATCAGGGTCTTTGAAAAATGTATAAAACATATTGAAAGCCTCACCGTTATTCATTTCATTCTCACCACTGTTCTTCATCACATCGCACTTCGCCTATCAGGCTTTCTTTTGTATCCCCTTCTCTTTCTGCTTAAACACTTTTCTTACATACGCACATCACTCTTTCTCTCATCAACGACATGAAGCTCTTCACTACTTTCGCTACAGCCCTCGGCCTAGCTGGTCTAGTCCAGGCTCACATGGAGATGACTTATCCTGCACCTTTCAAGAGCAAGAAGAACCCCTTCGCCAACGGCGACATCGACTACAGCATGACTTCTCCGCTCTTACCCAGCGGAGCCAACTTTCCTTGCAAGGGATACAACTCTCTTTTCGGCACCCCAGCTGGTGCACCAACTGCTACTTGGACAGCCGGTCAATCGTACAGTATTCAGATTGAAGGCGGCGCGGACCACGGTGGCGGAAGTTGCCAAGTCTCACTTTCCTTTGATGGCGGAAGTACATGGACCGCTGTCCAGTCCTGGATCGGCAACTGTCCCGTGGCGCCTTCGTCTAACTTCCAATTCACCCTTCCCATCGATACACCCGGTGGTAACGCTATCTTTGCATGGACGTGGTTCAACAAGATTGGTAATCGCGAAATGTACATGAACTGCGCAGCTATCACAGTCAAGGCTCACACGGGCACTCCCGAGGTAGCCATGAGCAAACGCCCTGCTATGTTTGTCGCCAACGTCGGGAACGGATGCGGCACAACGGAGGGCGTTGACCTCATGTTTCCCAACCCTGGTCCTAATGTTTCTCTGGTTTCTACCAACACTGGTCCGCCCGTCGGCCAATGTCCAGCTGGTCCTGGAGCCGCTGTTCCCACTCAGAAAACCACTACTACTAAGCCTCCTACCAAGACTACTAAAGCGTACGTTGAATCTATTCCTATTCTTGGACGACTTGGACTAACCCTATTTTAGACCTGGTGGTGTATTCATTACTGCTCCTGCCCCTACACCTACAACGACACAAAAGACAACTCCTAAGCCAACAACTCTCAAGCCAACAACACTAAAGTCAACAACTCGCACGACAAAGACGACATCTATCCCTCCTGTACCGACCAAGCCTGCGCAAGGTTTGATCGCCCCCGGAACGGCTTGCACACCTGAAGGATACTGGAATTGCGTCACGACCGGTGAGGCATTCCAGAGATGTGCTTCTGGCGTCTGGTCTGTCAGTATGGCTGTCGCGCCTGGTACGCGATGTGTGCCAGGCCAGAGTATGGAGTTCACGATTGAATTTGCGTAATCACGAGACGGGTCTTTCCTTTTATGACAATGCTTCATTTGTTTGACGTAGATAGAATCCTAGAGTAGAGGATGGATAATGTGGCTAGTTGTGACGACGGTAATGCGGCGTTGCAAATCACGTTCTTTAATATACTCATCACTTTCCTTAAAAATCATGAATGATCACATGCCTCGGACCCTCATTTCTACTTCTGGGCTACAATCCGAACGTGAGCTTTAACGAACCCTTGGCCTTGAGTCATTTTTCCCCGATGTGGGGAAGAAAGTCTACCGTCTTTCACCACCAACACAAATTTGATTCAATACGACACAATTAAACGATGGCGACTGCGACGCAAGAGCCTATTGAGCCAATTGCTTCGGATCAGCATGCGGAGGATGAAAATGAGTTTGAAACGTCTGACTTCGACTCGTCAACTTTGTCTTCTAGTTCGACGAGTTTGAATACGAGTATTTATCAGCATGCTTTTGAAAATGGACGACGGGTGAGTCGGCGGTTCTCCTGGATGTGGGTGTGATATTGTGCTAATAGAGTGGCAGTATCATCAGTATCGCCACGGAACGTACGAAGCTATGTGTATCCTCTATGGTGGCTAAGCTGATATGCGCAGGTATCCGATTCCCAACGATGATGCTGAGCAAAACCGCGACGATATGAAGCATGCCATGATGTTGGAACTGACCGAGTAAGAACGGCTTCATTTTCCGTTGACCATAATCTAATATTCTCAGTGGCAACTTGTTCTTCTCTCCCATCGGTGACAATCCCCAGAAGATTATCGACCTTGCTACCGGTACAGGGATTTGGGCCATCGATGGTACATAAGTCATGACCCGCATCAGCGCGAACCAGAGCTGACCGTCAAGTCGCCGATAAATTTCCCAGCGCTTCAGTAATAGGAGTTGATCTGAGCCCAATCCAACCATCCTGGGTCCCGCCAAACCTGAAATTTCTTGTAGACGACATCGAAGACGAGTGGATGCACGGCGACGACTTTGATTTTGTGCACATGCGCTGCATCAGTCCTTGGTTGAAAGACGAAGTCAAAGTTCTTCGCCAGGCTCATGAGTACGCATTCCTCCTCTCAGCCATACGAAGGATCTCGTTTTGTTTTAACGTCGATTTAGGCATATGAAGCCAGGAGCCTGGATTGAGATTCAGGAACTCGACGCCCGCGCCAACTGCGACGACTACTCTCTACCCGAAGACGCAGCACTGGCCAGATTCTTCGACACTGCAACTACAGCAGTAGCAAGCTTCGGTATGAAATTCCGCGCCGGTGAAAACTTGCGTGAACCCCTTGAGAAAGCTGGTTTTGTCAACGTGAGCTGCAAAGTCCTCAAAGTCCCTATCGGAACATGGGCAAAGGTAACTGGTCGCAAACACTTCACCGAACTGTCCTACTTAAACTGACGACCCGCGATCAGGATAAGAAACTTCGTCTCGTCGGTCTGTATCTCAAGACTGCTGTTAGCGACATGTTCGGGGCCATGGCTGCTAAGCCGCTGCGCAAGATCATGGAACCAGCGGAGATTGAAGTCTTTTTAGCTGATGCACGAAAAGATCTTATTAATGTGAACTATCATGCTTACGAGAATTATTATTTCTGGATGGGACAGAAGCCTGAATAGGGCGCTGATGCAGGAGGGTATCTTATCCTAGGGGCTATCGCCTCCCATATTTCACTCTCTTTTACCCGTCAATACCGAATGACGTTCTTACTGGATCGCCGTGTCTTTTTCTGTCTGTGCCTGTCGAAGCTTGGCCCATTGTTTACATTCGTGCCTTCCCCAAATGATCATTCCTGCACCTGTATTTTAACCAGCCTCGACCTCCCCTTACGACTTGAACCTTTCATCATCACACTCTCCCATCTGCTTGTCAAATTGGAATTTCTCTGTCTTGTTAAAAACATCGCTACCACATCCATAAGCTAATTTCCCATACTTCAGCAGCATTCCCATTATATCCACCCAATCGCTTTCGTCATGGAGACACCCTGGGTGCCCATGAACTCCGACATCTTGACCCAGGTCAGACGCGACGTAGAGGGCCGCTTTGAAACGTTGCACTATCAATGGGAGGAATGCAAGTTCGAGCTCGCGGCCTTTGACAGTTACGCCGGCAACGTCAACGTCTTCGACGTCCTCCCGATTCTCCAGAAAACCGTCAACATCGTGCGCCGCGATCTCCGCGCCGTGAAACAATTCCTCGCGTCATACCGGACCGATGCCGAAGAGATGTATTACGACAAGCAATTCAAACAATACCTTCTGATTCGCGACCTACTCTCCGTCGTTAGTTTCGATCCTGATAGAGCCCAGATCCCGAATCCCGCTATCTTCCCGCAAGAAGCCCTCTGGTGGCCACTACTCGGCAAGCCAGGCGCGTCTGCGGCTACTCCAGAGGGGCACTCCATCGTCAGGCAGGATATTATTGACAATTTGGACAAAATCCACGAAAGCGTCAGTATTCAAAGAGAGTTGGCGTCCTCACGTCCTTTTAATGATGATATGAGGAAACTCTGGGAACGTCGCCTTGCCCTCGAATTGTGGGTAGCGGTGGCCCTGATCATCGACATCCAGGAAAACGGAGCCATCTTAGAAGAGGTGACTAGACACATCAACTCGCTTCGAAGTGAGGTACGTGGGTCCGGCCTGGAACGGCATTTAACTTCCATTGATACCCGTCCAAACAGTGGGTAGGAGTTTTGGAGAGACACCGTCGTTGGGAGAATTGAGGAAGTTTGTGTTTGTGACTACGGTTGTCTAGGTTTCGTAAATGGAGCGACTGTGCTTGTGTGCTTGTATCTCGATAAAAGCATTCATGAACTCTGTCGCTACAACTGTCAACGACGTCCTGTTAGACTGTTAGTTAGCAATAAATAATATGAACAATGATTGACAGTTCACTGGGTTCTTATATTTGAACGTGAAATTACGTACAGCAAATAGGTACTCATTCAGCACTTACCCTATATCGCCAATATCGGGGATGTATATTAGAGCCTGTGAATACTAAACCAAAACAAAATTGATGATGTGATGCTGATATAACTGAATACCCTCGATGTGAGCGCTGCCTACATTAGTAAAAGTCCGTTGCCATAAAGTGCTGAATGTTCTTTTTTCGGGTGAATGGGGGATAATATGTCTTGATGACAATAACCAGCTATCGCCACAACGACTGAGACAGCATCACCGTGTTGGGTATTCCATGCAGCATCTTCAACAAACCTAATAAAAATATCCAATAAACTGGAGGCGACCTGCAGGGTCCAGACCAACGTTGTCTGCTTTGAAACCCAAACCTTTGGTAATAAGGAACTTGACAGCACACAGAGTCTAGACCCATGTCTTGCCTCACCACGCTATTCCCCGTTGGTTGTGTCCTCCCTTTACCAAACCAGATTCGTTCTATCGCCCCACAATCACTCTCCCTTGTTCTATGGGTCCCAAGCCTCTTTTTTTCCCGCTGCTCTCCTGGATTCCCCTCACCAAAAATTCCTTTGCAGCTGTTGGTTGAGCCAATTTCGAACATCGCCAACAACCTGATTTGATCCTCTAGAGTACGGTACGAGCTTATTGTCACTGTTACACTGTAGAGAGGAGGCAAGACCATGTCTGATCAGCCTGCGACTTCCGATGCTCCTGCGGCGGCCCGGTCCGATCTAGCGTCGGCCGTCGAGTCGGCTCCGGCGCCGCAGCCAGAGCTAGTTCCCGCTGCTGATCCACAGGTAAGCAAAAAGGCTATTATCTATTTTTATTATGATACAATGTGTACGTGTGGACAGGTAGCTAATAGCTCTTGGTAGGATGGAGATGAGAGTGAGACTGATTCTGCTGTTGGTGACGACGCGTGAGACATGCCGATTACCCTTGGCTCGGTT
Organism: Fusarium aywerte; assembly: GCA_013186375.1. Taxonomy (NCBI): domain Eukaryota; kingdom Fungi; phylum Ascomycota; class Sordariomycetes; order Hypocreales; family Nectriaceae; genus Fusarium; species Fusarium aywerte. Next base: position 57,004 of record JABCQV010000012.1, read on the forward strand.
GCATTCGCTTACCTACTTTTATTGCAGCGCGAGCTCCACTGCTTCCATCACGTCGAGCATTCTTGAGTACCGGACTATCCAGGGTCGTACATTCCACAGTGATAGACATCCCACTGAGTACTTCACTCCCAACGATGAGCAGCAGTCTGCATCGATTGATATCAAGTGAGTAACTGAGCCTGCGCGAGCGCCTTCTTGCTGACGTTTGATAGTCACCAGGCTTTGACGCTGCTCTTGGGCGGAAAGCTCTTCCTTGCACCTGTAAAGTCTAATGTGCAGGTACGTGCATGCATTGCTGATCATATGACTTGACTTACTCATAGTGGGTAGAAAGTACTTGATGTCGGCACTGGAACTGGTAAGTCTCGTGTTGCACTTCTCAACTCTACTCAGCTAATGTTTGATAGGTATCTGGGCCATGTAAGCTCCTCGTCTTGTGCATCTCATTCACACACTTACTTTTTGTAGCGACTTCGCAGACGAGTACCCCGAGGCCGAAGTCATCGGCTCTGATCTGTCTCCCATCCAGCCTACGTAAGTTCTTCCTCATCCAACCGTCAACATTTACTTACACTTCCTAGCTGGGTCCCTCCAAACGTTAAGTTTGAGATCGACGACGCCACCCTACGCTGGACATGGGACGATAACACGTTCGACTTCATCCACATCCGTTACCTCTTCGGCGCCATCAAGGACTGGTCCTCTCTGTTCAAGGAAGCCTACCGCTGCTGCGCCCCCGACGGCTGGATCCAATCCGGCGAAGCCGACGTGCATATCCGCAGCGATGACGGCACGACCGATGACCTTGATGTTTTGAAGCTTTGGGCCAAACTGTTCAGTGAGGGTGGTAAATTGCTGGGTAACTCCTTCTTCGTGCAAGAGGGGGATCTACAGGAAAAGGGAATCCATGAGGCCGGATTCACGGACATCAAGAGCATTGAGTACAAGGTGAGTCTGGTTAGCTGATGAGATAAAGACAGGTTGCTGAATTTTCATGTAGTTCCCTATTGGTGGATGGCCCAAGGATCCCGAGCTCAGGGAGGTCGGTAACTTTGTCCGGGCTACTCTTGAGAACGACCTTGAAGGTAAGACGACCCCTCTCACATACAATGATATCCTTCTGACGTCAGATAAGGCTACACTCTCCTCCTGTGGAAGACCATCCTTCAATGGCCCGAGGATGAGTATCAGGTCTTCCTTATGGAGATGCGAAAGTTCCTCCGCAACCGCAAGGTTCACTCTTACATGACTGTTCGATACGTCTACGGTCGCAAGGCAGAGGCTTCTTAAATGTCCGATGCAAAGATAGAATTGACAAACACGTGCAAGTATTAAGCAAACAGTCGGTTACGTTTCAGCGTGGATTGGGTGTAGGGTTGCATCAGATATTAGGTATCATACGAGCAAATAGTTATTCATTCGTTGAAAATATTATACATCATATCTACTTTGGCCTCTTTCTGCGTTTTGAGATGTGTTGAAAACTTAATACTCATGCATGTACTACATCCTTTGATAGAATGATGCTAGTATTTGAGACTGTCAGTGTATCAGTAGATAAGCCAGTCCAATTCTGTAGCAAGCGTGTATGCCTCCCCACACTCAATATGCTTAAAATTAAACAATGTGACTGATGACATGATGAAATCCATGTCCTTATCCTAACCGCACCTATCGAATTACATTCGTGGCGCTCACCGTGAGCAAAGGGCCTCCCTTAGCTTGTACTCGGTCGGTTAATGATGATGGAGCTATCATGATTCTCAACTTTCAGGTTTTACTTCTGTTAAAATCGCGCAGCAGCTAATTCACTAAAGGCGGCATTTGCCAAACCTCGTTAAAATGGCCGCATCGATGGATTCAAGATGAGCTATTACCACATTGAAACCCGAAAACCACCTGACTTGCTTCTCTCTTTCCTCTCTCTCGATAATCTCGCATGCAACGCAGTCGAACACGTGGGTAGAAGGCAAAGCATCAACGCAACCTGACCATACATAATCCCAGAACAACACACAGCCCTCAATAATAAGCGTGACATTTAAGATTAAGACATTTTCTCGATTAAGTTGTTTTACCCCCTGCCCCAAAGTCAAACTACGTTAGCCAAGACGAAACCTCGATCTGACAAAAAGCGTGGCCTAACGGAACGACAGCCTGCACGCAGTTAATTGGGTCAATGGTGAACCGGATATAAGTACCCGAGTAGGGAAGGGAAACATTCAGGGGACCTGAAGGACGAGCTGTGGGCGTCGAAAGAGCGGGGTGGAGCTGAGACGGGGCAAAGAAATTGGTTATAATGCAGTGAGATATTGGGAATCACATGCGCTTGGTTGATTGGGGTGTCGTTTTGAAGCCAATTAGATGAGGGCTGTAAAATGCCTCACGGAGGCCACGGACAGCCACAGTCTTGTTACGTTGTGGTCTTCTCAGAGCAATGTTCTTGCAAGAGCTTGCAACTTGAGATATAATAAGAAAGCCGTTGTTTAGTCCAACGCTTGTAATGCATGTGGAGGTAACTTGAACTCACCAAGATGACCGTTACCGATTGAGTTTGTTATGATGGCTCTTTAGATGACTCTGATACAGTAGCCCCATCAGCAATATCCCCACCTCACCGTGTTCCCTCGCGCTAACAGAATCAAGCTTTTCCCCTCCGATCTCCTGGACCAGGTCATCTGAGCCCCCTCGACCGCTATTGGTCACTTCGTAACTTCGCAAAAGCAGGGTCTCATTCTCAGTCTCACTTTCTGGACGAGTCATCGACCGTGGAAATTGAACACCCCCACGAAGGAGACTCTTTTGTTTCGCCATGCTCAAATCCAGTTAGCTAGCAGCATTTGGAGGCTGTGCAGCCCTACCTGAACCTGTTTGAACTGGACTGTAAAATCGGGTTATACAAATGAAGCAATCCCGTGATAGTATGAACGAATAATAAATTGGCCAGGGCTAAAAACAAAAGGCCCTTTCTCAACCGGTATACTTGTTTCTCCTTCCTGCATCTCCTCAATTTCTCGCTGTCATCACACCCTCCACCTGGAGTTCATCTGTCTTCTTTCTTTGTACGGTCAAGATGTATCGCCCGCCTATAAACTTTCTCACGTTGCATTGTAAGGCTCTTGAAAAGCTGTCTGGCATGTGATTGCTAACGATCGAGCGGCGTAGATGCATATATCCTTTTCATGGGCTTGATAGCCCTGCCTATTCTGTATCCGTATGGAAACATGGATGCTATCGATGCGTGGTTCTTTGGTGCCAGCGCATCGACTGAGTCTGGTTTGAATACGTACGTCACTAATGTCTGCGTCGCGATCACGATGTACTAATAGTAATGCATTTATAGGGTAGACGTGAAGGCACTCAAGACATATCAGCAGCTCTATATCTACTTCATTCCTATACTGACCAACCTGGGCTTCATCAATATCATCGTTGTCATTGTGCGCCTTTACTGGTTCAAGCGGCACCTAAAGCGCCTCGGTAAGTATATGTCTGCCCTTCGCCATATGGGGCAGAGTTGACGGTTATTTGCAGCCCCGCAAATGCTCGATGATCGACGAAACCAAGATGTCGAAGATGCCTACGATGAATTGAAACTCAAGACTGACACAACTGGCAAGTCCACCGCCGACGAACTCAGCATCGCTGTTGGAAGCGAGGGAGAGACCGCAGACCGCAAAGACCTGAAGTCAACAGAGCAGAGACCGTTTGCCCGTACCACCACAATCTCGTTCGATCCTTCTACGGAGTCACACGCGGGAAACACTGCTTTGTACATCCCTGGCCCCCGGGCCCGAGATCACGGTAGGTTGAAAATCAGTATGTGCCTTGTTCATTTCAGCTAACAATTCAAGGACAACCCATCGTCGCAAGGAACCATGGCGATGACCATGACTATGACGAGTCTGACGACGGTAAGTCTTCTACTCCACCAACCCTCTCCGCTATCGCTAATACTCTCCAGAAAACAGGATCAAGCCAGTACAAAGCACAGCCTCCAACAACGCCACATCCTCCATGCGCCGTCGCTGCCGTCTAAGCAACGATGGTCTTCAAATCACTGCCTCCAAATCCATCGATCGCGTCGCCAACGTCGCCGCATCTCTCCTCCTCCTCGGCTCACAGACAGCCCCCCGTCCTCGCTCTGTCCATTCAAACTCGAATCAGCAGCCTGCTCTTAATGAGATTCCCTACCTTTTACGCCAGGCCACGATTGGGAGAAATTCACAGTTTAAGAACTTGACCGAACATGATCGGGAAGTGCTTGGCGGTATTGAGTACAGGACCCTGAAGCTGCTTCTCAAGATCGTCACTTGTAAGTAAATCTTCTGTGGGGAAGGGAATGATACGCTGACCTATGAATCAAGGTTACTTCTTTGGTCTTCACCTTTTTGGTGCCATTTGTCTTGTTGGGTGGATTCATACGGCGAATTCCAAGTATACCGACGTTCTGGCCACTGCTGGACAAGACAAAACATGGTGGTAAGCAAACCGTGTTTCTTGATGGGTGTCATAAAGTACTAATAAACTATTGACAGGGGCTTCTACTCCGCCCAAACTATGATAGACAATCTCGGCTTCACACTAACGCCCGACTCAATGATCTCATTCCGAGACGCAAAATGGCCCATGATCCTCATGAGTTTCCTCGCTTTCGCCGGAAACACTCTCTACCCAGTGTTCCTTCGCTTGACCATTTGGATTATGTCCAAAGTCACAGCCAAGACCTCAACCACTCAAGAGTCCCTAACCTTCCTTCTCAAGCACCCCCGACGATGTTACACTCTTCTTTTCCCAAGCGGCCCAACGTGGATTCTCTTTAGCATCATCTTTGCCTTCAACTTTATCGATGTACTTCTCATCATTGTTCTCGACCTCCATAATCCTGAGGTGTCATCCATGCCTCTCTCGGCTCGTATTCCTGCGGCTATTTTCCAAGCTGCTTCAGCTCGTCACACAGGTACAGCGACATTCAACCTCGCAAACGTCAATCCCGCGGTGCAGTTGAGTCTTCTCGTCATGATGTACATTGCTGTTTTCCCTATCGCGATCAGCATCCGTGCGTCCAATGCGTACGAGGAAAAGTCGCTAGGAATCTGGGATCCTGAGGAGTCGCTGAATGAGCAAAACAAAAAGTCGTATCTTATGATGCATATGAAGAACCAGCTTGGTTTTGATCTGTGGTATATCTTTTTGGGGACGTTCTGTATTTGCATTGCTGAATCGAAGAGGATTGCTGATGTTAAGGATCCTGTAAGTTGGCACTATCCACTGTTCCAACATTCTGCTAATTCGAATGTCTCAGGCCTTTTCCGTCTTCGCCATTCTTTTTGAGGTTACTTCTGCCTAGTAAGTGTTTTTGTCCTCATTAGGTCTCAACTTATGGATTACTGACACTTCTCTCCAGTGCTAATGTTGGTCTGAGTCTGGGCTATCCTACCGTGAGCACTTCTCTGTGTGGTATGTTTGGTGTCTTTGGTAAAGTTGTCATCTGTCTCACGATGATCCGAGGTCGTCATCGCGGTCTTCCTTATGCTCTAGACCGAGCCATTGTACTTCCCACCGGACAAATATCGGAGAGTTCTGAAGATGTTCAGAAAGGCTAGGATTGTTATCTCTTTCGCAGTCATGCATGGGAAGAAGTACAACTTGAAGCTAGATACAGACATAGATTAGAAGATCCATCGTCCATGTTACATCATATTCTGTGTTTGAATGCTTGTAAATTGTAAGCAATGTTTAATCGCTCAGTACAATTCCAAACCGCCTTTATCTTGTCATCTGGATGCATCGCAAAGAAGGGCCTGTAGCTCGCCACTCACTTGGCCAAGTCGGAAAATCAACTCCCTGATTGGTTGTGATTCCCCGTCTGAGTCGAATCCTTCCAACGCTGTTACACCCACTGTACTAAGTGTTTTAGAAGCAATATTAGTGGCTGAGTCGGATTTAATGCTGCTTGATTGGTCCTGATTGTTGCAAACCCACAAGATGGAGATCCGAGACTCAAACAAGGCTTACCCATGCCGCCGTACCATTTTATAATAATTGTGACACTCATTGTTCTTAGCGTGGTAATATTGACGGAGATATGTTATTTGTGTATCAGAAGGATTAGTATGGTTACTTGAGAGGGAATAATGTGTCGATTTGGTCCACTCATAGGGCAAGTTAAGCATCCATTATGTGCATATATAAGTCCCTGAGTCCTCCGTTAACGATCTCTCTTGCATCTATTGTTCAGTCTTCTCTCACCTCATGAGTATTCATTCATTCAGTAGCCTAATTCCGCAATCATGACTTCAAACACACTCTTCATGTCGCCCCAGGAGTCAACTCGCATCCAGGCAACAGTCCAGGATATGAGGAAGCAACGAAAAGAACAAAAGGGCCAACAGAGAGAAACCAAAGACGCGAAAACTTTGGTCGAACAAGCGGTTTCAACATCCCTGATGCAAGACCTATCCTCTGCAGCATTTGGGTTCGCTGCATCGAAGAAAGGCAAGGAAACAATGCCAGCATATGGCATCGGAGAGGCATACCCACCATGCACAAAGAAACTCGATGAACTTGAAACAGTGAGTCTGAAGTATTTGCGGATGGATACGCATCATAGAGGCTGTTTTATCTGCTTACGGCGTGTATCTCCCGTCGCTGTACTCGAAGCATCGTCATGGGCGGTTGTACAAGACCTATATTCTGATGAGGTTGAGCGGATCGAAATCATTCTACACAAATCCAAACACGGGCACGATATGTTGGATATGGCCATTGAGATAGTGGTGAAAGAACCTTACTATACACTCAACAACCAGGGCGAACCCACCATCCGAGTGGATCATCCTTCAGACCTGATCATAAAAGAGCTCAGCGAGAACCCCGAGGCGTGGCGACAGAAACCAGAAGGCACTTCTCCGCTTGAACCTCTTTCAGCTGAAATGTACAAACAGAAGGGCAATCACGCCTTGCTTAAAAAGAAGAACCACGCACACGCTCATTTCTATTATACCCAAGGGTTAAAGCTACTTTCCGATGGAAAGTTAGACGAGACTTTGCGCAATGATTTGTTTCGGAACAGGTCTTATGTCAACCTTCACCTCCAGCAGTTCGATGAAGCAAAGTCTGATGCCCTGGCTTCCATCACAAGTGGTCACGAGGACGAACTCAGGATTCTCGACGCGAAGGCCTATAACCGAGCAGGTCTAGCAGCATACGGCCAGGCCGACTTTTTACAAGCAAGGCAATACTTTGAAAAGCAAGAAAGACTTCAACAAGAAGATCGGCATGTGAAACTACACATGAGGAGAGTCGATGTCAGACTTCGGGAGGCTACAGAAGGAATCTTTAACATGAGTAAGATCGTCAGCTCGTTGCAGAAGACTGGAGGCAGAACTGATGCGGCATCCTTTGACGGACCTACCGAGATCAAACCTAGCCCCGGCGCTGGTCGTGGTCTCTTTGCTACAAGGGATATACAGCCGGGAGAACTCATCTTGTGTGAAAAGGCTTTCTGCGTTGCATGGAGTTACAAGCCTGAGACTTTCAGCGCGCTAATATGTGACACTCGCGAGAACGCCGCTATCAAAGTTTTCCCTGCTGGACTACACAAGTCCCTTGTGAAGAAGCTTATCAATAACCCATCTCAGGTTGAAAAGCTCTTGGGCCTATATGGAGACTACAGTGGCACTGGAAAGAAGCTTGTCCAAGTCGACGGTGTACCTATCATTGACACATTTCAAATACACGACATCATCCAGCGCAATGCCTTTGGCCCGGGACAACAGACTGACGATGAAGACGTCAGTAATGCAAGTACCGGTTTATGGGTCCGAGCATCATACGTCAACCACTCTTGTATCCCTAACGCAAAGAAGGACTTCATTGGCGATCTTATACTTTTCCGTGCTACAAGAAGGATAGCTGCCGGCCAGGAGATTACCCATGCGTATGATGAGTCAAGCTGTTATGAAGACAGGAAGGCAGCTATTACGAGAACATGGGGCTTTGAATGTCGATGTCCGCTTTGCCTGGCAGAGGAGGAAGAGAGTGACAATGTGCGACAACAGAGACAACAGGCGGAGGAGAAGGCGAACCAGTTTGTTGAGATCAACAATCCAAATGGCGCAAGTAGGATTGTCGTGAGAAGAGCCAAGATTTTGCGACAGACACTGAATGACACATATGACGGGAAGAGGTATAAAGATCTCCCTCGGCGATCTCTTGCGAGGATAGATGAATGGCTTCGTGTAGCTTCTGGATAGAGGGAACATTCTCTGTGTCGATTCAGAAGACACATTTCACATACAAATTGTTATTAATTAAACCGTCCGTATCACTTGTTATCTCCGAAATCACTGATGCTCAACATCTGCCGATCCTCATCAAGGTCATCAAAATCTTCTACTCAAGAACACCGACAAAATAGAAGTACTACGAATGCTCCTAGACAACGGTGCAGATCCTGAATCCATCGATGTCATCTTTGGTCTCCCCGACATCTACCACGCTATCGAAACAGCTACTCCACTGATGCTGGCGATCTTGAAACTTGATTTCAACATGGCGAGGTTGTTCAGGGATCATAGAGCATACCGATGGCGGAGATGAATGAGAGTGCAATCAAGTTCATCAAGGCTTTGAAGGGGAGAGACTTCTCAGAAATACTTTGTCTTACGGGGCAGCCCAGCTTACCGAGCGTCGTTGCACCAGCAATTGTTCCTGGTATGGAAATGTTTAGAGTGACGTCCGGAGGTAATGTGAGCGTTCTCCATTATAACCGTTGATTATCATGATTCTCGTCGTTTCTGAATATTCGCAATTGATTAATCAGCTACCCAGACTCCGTAATATCCCCGAAGTAGATATTGGTTGATCATGACGCAGATTTACAGAGATGACATAAAATCGGGGACCATTCGATCAGCCCGGCATCGGCTCAAGTAGTGAGACGTCAAAACCGCCAGCCTTAGGTTGATACACACCAAATTACCCCTCAAACGACGGCCTCAGGTTAACAATGTGATTGGAAATACGATTCAATTACTTAAACACCGCGAATTCCAACTTTACTCAATTATTTTCTTTCTTCTGTACTCATCGATTGTATGGATTGCACTGGAAATAGAGATCCAATCTCCGTTTGTCTTACGCCAATACAATCACCTCAGAAGCCATCATGAACACTGGCGAAGTCACGCAGAACGGATGGGCCGCTGTCCCCGTCGATGCTGGTAAAATCTTCCATTGTGGGCCTTACATCAACAAGCCTGAGTACTTCGACATTACAGCCATTCAGTTTCCAGCCGAAACCGTTGTCAAGAAGACGCAGGAGCATGCCAAAGCCAAATTGTTGAAGCAGACCTACAACCACTCGATGAGAGTTTTCTACTGGTGTAAGTCCTCCTAAACATCCCCAATTCACTGGAACGGCCTGTTTGACTCTGTCCCTTCAAGCAACCATCATTCTCAAACAGCAATTCCCAGAACATGCCTCCCTCTCCCCCTCAACCCTTGCCCTCGCATGTCTACTCCATGATATTGGCACAACCGATGCAAATATGTCCTCGACTCGCCTCTCCTTCGAATTTCAAGGCGGTATCCAAGCCCTCCACCTCCTTCAAGATCACGGGTCTACTCAAGACCAAGCCGAAGCGGTATGCGAGACTATCATCCGCCATCAGGATCTTGGTACCGAAGGAAACATTACTTTTCTCGGACAGCTTATTCAGTTGGCTACGATCTACGACAATGTCGGTGAGCATCCTAATGTCAGGGATTTTGGGGAGATCATTCACGAGAAGACACGGGAGGAGGTGAATAAGGCGTTTCCGAGGGACGGTTGGTTGGGATGTTTTGCTGCGACAATTCGCAAGGAGGAGGAGTTGAAGCCTTGGTGTCACACCACTCATATTCCCAAATTTGCCGAGCAGGTTGAGGGAAACCAGCTGCAGAAGCCATATGAGTGAGGGCACACGGGATAAAGCTCTATGGCAAGATGAGTTGTGACGCTCATCTGTAAACCAGTGGTTAGGATTCGATTAATCAAATTGACTCTTGCTTCTGAGTCAGGAAACCCTAGTCTCTCCAGAAATATTTGCCAGTTCTGGCATAACAACTACTCTTATGCAGCTTAATACCCAGAGACATCGGGCCACTCCGTCTCGATGCCCTCTCTAATAATCATATCCTGAAACTCCTTAAACAACCCCTCCTTCCCCTGCACATCATGCGGTGACAGATCCCGATCCAAACAATGCGCTGCCAATAGACCTGCAGCCTCGCCAATATTCCACTCGACAGGATGCAATCGGTAACACCCGTTTGTAATATGCGTCGTACCAATATTCTTGGAGGCGGCTAAAAGGTTCGGTCTTTCCACCGGAATCAGAGCACCGAGAGGTATCTCGAAAGGACAACATGCCACGTCGATGTAGTTATCTCCACCGGTGGATGGGTGAAGGTCGATACGGTACATTCCCACGCCTACACTATCAGGATAGTGCACTGCGCCTTTTGAACCACGAACTTCGAGGGAGAGATCTTGCTCGACGATTGTTGTTACAGCTTTGATGCGGCGTGATTCTCGGACATAAGGTGCCATTGCGAGACCATGTTCTGTACCAGTTATGTCGCCTCTTAGCCGAAGCCCAGGATAACCTGTACCGTTGCCGTCTGCGCGCGGGCAGTCTGTCTGCAGATAATAAAGCATACTGTAGGACAAGCTCGCCGCTTCTGCAAGGCACTCCTGTAATTGATGCTCCGAGACGTCAATGATGGGCTTCTCAAAGTAGTCGATCATAGGCCAGTTCACAAGGCAGATATCCGACCGGTACGCTCCAGCCGTAAAGTTATCCTTTGCCGCAATGCGTCGGAACGCCCAGAGATTCATGTCTCCACCTGATTTGCGCTGATCAGAAATAACCGACGCAGGATCATCGTTTGGATTGGGCGTAAACTCTCGCTCCACGATCTCGAGTGTTCGTGGATGCGGTGCTTTGAGGCCCAATAACGGCGCGCCCCAGAAGTCAGGATGGCATTTTCGCCAGTAGTCATACTTTTCAGGTTTGGGAATCGTATGGTCTTCTCCTTCTATGTGGTCCACTGCGAAACAAATAGAGACTGCTTGTGAGTTCTGAGGCTGTGCCTCTACAGGTGCACTCGGTTCTCCCGTGTCATTTCTTGACTCGAATCCAGTGACATAATCGGTTTTCGTCATGGGTAACAAATCCCCAAGCTCTGTCGCGTCGATGACATACTTTGCATCAACGGTAAAGGTATCTTCCAATTCCAGCTTCCTGAATGTGACAGACTGGACAACTTGTCCCACCATTTCACAAGAAACAGCCTTGACACGCTTCTTCACAGTCAGCAAACCACTGCCAATAAAAGGCATAAGCATCGCTTCAATAACGGCCACCGCAACCCTCGGCTCATGGCAAAGTTTGCTAACATGTCCCGCGCCAGGATTTAACTGGGGTCTCTTCCTCGCACTTTCCGTCAAGGGATAGTTGTCGCGATAGTATTGCCTAATGCCATCTCGAAGTGCACGATAAGAGCGCGTGACGCCGAATTGCTCAACCCAGGTGTGTTCATCTGGAGGAACAGCTTGGCTTGTTAATTGGCCGCCGAGCCATTCATATTCTTCAGTCAACAACACGCGACGGCCTCTGCGGAGGGCACCGAGGGCTGCAGCGACACCGCCGAGGCCGCCACCAACAATAAGTACGTCAGTTGAGAATGATTTGGGACGGGTCCGCAGATGGGCCGTTTGCCAGGATGTGGCAGGGCTTGAGGCCTGGGGCTGGTCGAGATCACCCATGATGAGAGTTGGGCTGAATCAATTGTGGTAGGTTAGAAGAAGCGATGAAAGTCAATATGTAAAGCAGAAGTTGTCTCTTTGCTGGGAAAACGGCTCTTTTGTAACATCTTTCATATCCTTTGCTTACGATCAACATCGTATACCCCCATAAGTATCTTCACTACTGTGATCTGCATTCCACTCCCTTAGCCGACAATCCCCGTCAGCCCGTGAGGGGTTACACACCAATACCACAGCACTTATTATGCACGAGGACCAATTCCCATCACACGACACCCTAGAACCAACAACCGCCAAGACAAATTGCCTGACACGAAATGCAGTCATAGCAAATGCCCCCTCTTCTCGTCTCCTCACCTTCGGGTACTTGTCACAGATCTCCCCGAACCTTGGAATCATTCTTCGCCTCGATATCCACAAGGAGAAGATAATGCCGATGCCAGATACCTCAGAGTCTAATGGTGGTACCAAAAGGGCTCGTCAACCGACGTCAGATCCTAAGTATCCACGTAAAAGAAGTTTGAAAGCGTGCCATGTATGTCGGGCTCGAAAGACAAAGTGCGACAATGTGCAACCTACCTGTGGATTCTGTGCGTCGTTGAATATCCCTTGTTCTTACGATAATGCGGAAAAGGATCATTCGCAGTACGTTCCATCCATGCTTTGCTTTTCGAGACATGCTGACGCAGACTGCATAGATTCGATCCCGCTAGTTTGGAAATCCTTCGGCAGTTGGGGCAGATCATCAGTGCCCAAGATGAACTTGCACAGACAGTCCAGTCAATCGCTGCATCTCAATCGCAGGCAAACTTAGCTTTCAGCACACCTCAGAATCATCTGCATTCCAATGATAATCTGAACTGTAACGAGACTGTACAGACGCACCATTGGCCTCACACGACAGAATGGTTCGCGGGGCAATCAGACTCGGCTTCTACAACTCCAGCTTCATCCGCAAGCGTAGCTGCAGTTCGATGGTTCGGCATTCTAGCCAACGATGCCCCAGACCAAGCATTTCCAGAAGCAGATGCCCTTCAAGGCGAGCTTCTTGATACTTCGCCGGACGGTCAGGCCGACAGCGATATCACTCCGTTGCAAAGAGCGACGAGGATAATTGATACACAGCCTGAGGTATCAGAGAGGAGAAACAGTCACGTTGCGAATGTCTCTGAAGAAAGCTTATGGCAAGCTTCTGAAAGTATATCACTACTCGATCGAGAACAGAATTTGTTTCAGAACTTTCTACATCGGATATGCTCATGGGCAAGTCGATTGGCACTTTACTCCATAAATGATACTGACATGCCTAGCTTGACTTGTTCGACCCGGCTCGGACCTTCTCTACTAGAGTACCACATCTTGCTGTCCGAAATGCCGGACTTCTTAATGCGATTCTAGCCCTCTCGAGCTACCACCAATCCCTCGACGAAAGTATCCCGTCTCATCAACGTCCTGGCCAAAACATCGCCCTGCAGTATTACTATCAAACTCTGCACTACGTACAAAAGGCCATGCGGTACTCGACGTACCAGAATAGCCAGGAATTAATGGCTACGACCCTCATGGTGTCCACGTATGAAATGCTACGCGGGTCACGACAAGACTGGCAGCAGCACCTCCAGGGGGTTTTCTGGATTTTGAGGTCCAGACAGATAGAAGTTGAAACGTCGAGTCTTGAAAGTACAACATGGTGGGCTTGGCTACGACAGGATATATGGGTCGCCTTTCGCGAAAAGAGAAGAACTTACAGTACTTGGAAACCGAAGAAGGGGTATGCAAATCTGGATAGTCACGAACTTGCCTCCAGAGCTGTCTGGATCATGGCACAGGTTATAAATTTCTGTGCTGTTGATACATTGACGGAGATGGATGGTGGTTTAGCAGGGAGGCTTAGTTGGGCGAAAGCGTTAAGGAAGATGTTGGACGAATGGCAATCTCATTTGACGGTTGAGTTTTCGGCGTTGCCTACTATGAGACAGCACGGAGGTGAAGTGTTCAAGCCCCTTCTCATACATCCACAATGCTTCGGTAGGCAATCTCATTCACGTAGGTAGCTATCCGGCTGACTGAAGATAGGGCTCGCGGTACAACTTCACCATTGCTCCCGGATCCTCATCACAGCCCACGAACCACATCTCGACGGCATCCAGGGTCTTTTGAAGCGACAGAAAGATATTCAACACAGCATCGAGATGGTCTGTGGGATTGGCATGACTCTAACAGAAGATGCATCGAGCATGTTGTCCTCGCAATGCCTTTTCATCGGTATGTTCCCATTCCCTAAGTCTAGAATTTCGCTGATCGAAGATATAGCTGGTATGTTTATGCAAGATCCTTGTCAGAAGGAGGCAGTGGTGAAAATGCTAGATTCGTGTCAGAAGAGATGTGGATGGCCTACACCGTCACTCAGGTCGGAGTTGGAACAAATTTGGAAGAGTCCTGATTCTCTATGGGACAGCCATACCATATAAGAAGAGGTTAAAATCAGATAGCATGATACGCACAATGCAAGAGTGATCCTCGTAACCAATGCCTTACTCTAGAGTCGTGTCACTAGACACATGAGACATAACCTGCATAGCAGCTGCAGCCTATCCTCATAAATCCGAAAACTCGCATTAATACGAATGCTTAACATAATGAACCCCCAAATCCTAACTCCAAAATCAGCCTCAGCGGAGAGAATCTCCCGTTTCGTCCTCGGGCCAATACTTCTCGCTTTGTAGCCGACACTCCCCGAAGCCACTCACCACCTGATCAACGACCGATACTCCCCGATCTGCAACTACCCCAGAATGATCGACAGAGACAAACATTCATGCCACCATCCCAACCGACCAACCCCGCATCAATATCACATCTCATCCTGGGGAACAAGACAAACAAGGCTCGCACTTATGCAACCGAGCCGTGGCTCCACTACTTAAATCAAGATGCTCTCGTAAGCTTTTTATCTCCGTCCGTTTCTTCAAGTGTCTCTTCCACTGTCTCAACCTTTTTTATTGCCTTGGAGAGTCTCTTGTGAGATTAGAGATTTGGGAGACAAGATGACGATACATGGCATGTTCAAGCGCATCGTGCGCAACGATGCCATCCGTGTTGATCCACCAGAGATATACAACTGGCGAGTAATTGCTCTGACCTCTTCAGTAAGTCGTTATCCCAAACGAATGTCTAACGCTCAGTCTGCTAACGAGACAAGGCATGTTTCGCTGGAGCCCTCTTTGGTGTCGATGCTGGCATTATTGGTGGCGTTCTGGCCATGCCAGACTTCAAACGGTTGGTCACATAGACTTTGTTTCCGGACGAGTTGCTGATAGGTCTCTAGGGAATTCGGATTTGACAACCGTTCTGATCAAGCAGCGGCTGACCTCGCTGGTAATCTTGTTACCACAATGCAAGCCGGTGCCATCGGCGGAGCTCTCCTCTCGAGTCCTTTCGCCGATCGCAAGGGCCGTAAACCCGCACTTCTTCTCGTCGCTATTACCGGTGTTATTGGTGGTGTGCTACAGGCATTCTCCTACGGTCATTTGTCCGCTTTTTATATCGGTCGGTAAGTTTTCCCCAAATTGTATGCAGCAAACGGATTACTCACGAAAGACAGCTTCATCGAAGGCCTCGGCCTCGGCGCAGGAACAATGCTCGCGCCAACTTACGTTTCCGAAAACGCCCCGCGCGCCATTCGTGGCTTTCTCGTCGGCTTCTTTCAACTACTCCTCGTTCTGGGCGGCATGACAGCCTATTTCATCAACTACGGCTCGCTGCTTCACCTCCCCGGCAAAGCTACCTGGATGGTACCCCTCGGTTGTCAGTCCATCTGCCCAGCGCTTCTCTTCTTCAGTATGATCTTCTGCCCGGAATCCCCGCGATGGCTCGCGTCCAGAGATCAGTGGGAGAAGGCCGGCGCGGTGCTGTCGGATGTGAGGAAGTTACCGGTTGATCATGCGTATATCCAGCAGGAGTTATTGGAGCTTAAGACGCAGATTGATCAAGAGAGAGCTATTATGCAGGATACCGGCTTTTGGGCGTTGCAGAAGGAGTGTTGGACGTTGCCTTGGAATAGGAAGCGAGCGCTCTTGACGGTGGCTATTGTTACGTTGGGACAGTGGACTGGTGTAAGTGTCGAGGGTGGTTCGTGTTGAGCAGTTACTGACGAGGTCTAGACTGGCGCCATCAACTACTACGCCCCAAGTGTAAGTCTCAAACGAGCCGATCTTGGTTATCAGCCGCGGTCCTAACAATTTACAGATCTTCAAGGGCCTCGGACTCAGCAATACCACGACAGCGCTATTCGCGCAAGGTGTAAGTTTCCCCAACCAAAGAGTGCAGCGTATATCAACTGACATGACTAGATCTACGGTGTCGTCAAGGTGGTGACATGCTTGATCTTCATCTTCTTCCTTGCGGATTCCCTGGGCCGTCGCAAATCTTTCATGTTCGGTGGAGCAGTCCAAGCATTCTGCATGTTTTTCATCGGCTTCGTAGGTCTCCCTAGTCTAGCACTTAGCAACTCAAACTAACATAACCAGTACCTTCGCTTCGGACCCGAGCCTGGAGAGGACGATCATCCTCCGCCAGCAGGCATTGCTGCTCTAGCAATGATATATATCTTTGCTGCGGCTTTCAACATGAGCTGGGGGCCTGTTTGTCAGTAGCGTCCAACAAATGCTTCCGTCTCTAGTTAGTCTTTACTGACTGTGTAGCCTGGATCTACGTTTCCGAGATTCCCACCAACCGTCTGCGCGCGTACAATGTCGCTCTCGCATCGTTCACCCACTGGGTACATAACCTCGCCGTATCCAAGTCAACGCCTGTAATGCTCTTGCATGATCCATGGCGAGCATATTTCATCTTTGGATCCTTGAATTTGTTCATGGCCATCGCTGCGTATTGGATCCCCGAGACCAAGGGTGTAAGTAGTTCCCACTCAGTAAAACATTCACAGAGCCTAATGCGTTTGATGTGCAGATCTCGCTCGAACGTATGGATGAAGTCTTTGGCGTTGCGGATTTTTCAAAAGTCGAGGATGTGGGTATCGCTGCAGCTCGAGCGAAGAAAATCGATGATGAGAATGTGGAGGACGTTCAGACTGACAGACCCAACAAATCATGAGCTGTGTCACGGAGTGCAAAGGGTTGGAAATGTTCCATTATAGTGGATAGGACAATACGATATATGAATCGTGTCCTGTATAATGATATCTTGGCATGTGTAAGGGCCTGCCACTTGCGTTGCGTTGCAAATGGAACACATATTCACCGGAATTATCATAAATTGTTTCAATTTTTGTCTATTCCCAAGCGCAAATACAATTCTCGTATCTCTTGTCAATTAATCTCGTAACATATTCGAGTTACCTGAAACCCCGACAAAGACTCCGCGAGAATGGGGGCTGGGGCTACCTAGCCGAATTTGCTTTGCCGGACCGTATAACGAGTGCGACTCTGTTTGCCGTGTGACCCGTGTGTCGATCATGGATTCTCCAGTGTATTCGGGGGAGAATGCCGGATCAACAGAAAAGTTCCACTGGAAGAAATGACTTTCTCATCTTCCTTTTGCTTCATGACTAACTTCTGTCAGCCATAATCTTTATCTGATGACAAGATCAGACAATCAACGGTCAACCGTTACCAACAAATACGAGAGACTGCTTACTATAGGCTAGACAGTCAATGAAAAGCATGTCATTTCATCACTGGGCTGCTCCACTGTGGTACAACTAACGCTCGTATACGATCGGCCCCTAAAACTAACCCTTTTACGGTAGCGGCCCGACAATCACGGCAAATCGGCAGCAAACACTCAATTACCTTGACCATCAATTCAATTGCAATTAATTGTTCAACTGTTCTTCAAGAATCGTGAACAAGTAAAAATAAAATAATACAAATGCTAATGTTGTTCTATCCCTGCCCCAACGCCGTCAAATGTAAAACGCCGACTTTCTGTCATCATCACTTATGACCGAAGGCCCTGTCTATAATGCCTGTACCCCTCTGAAGCACCCTGACACAGGTAATGATCAGCCACTAACTCCCTCGCTCGCACATCCATCCACCCAGCAGCCGCATCCTTGATGCCAAAACTCAACCACACCTCATCGTCCAGAAATCCATGGTTTGACGGCGGGAATTGTGTTTTGTTTGTATAATACAACATAGATCCCGTCCAGGTGTATCGACCGTCGGACTCGCCGTGGTATGTCAGCTTCTTGCTCACGCTGATCATGCGGTAAGGCGGCGCCGACTCGTATACTACTACCCGTCGGTCGTACCACGTAAACGGCGCTTTGGGGGGATCCTGACGTCGCTGCACAATACCGATCATCACCGTGTTCTGCTCATTGGGCTCGCATGTTCCTCTGTTGCAGAGAGTGACACTCAACATCGGTGAGCTCTGGTGGACGTGACTGTCATCGAGAAAAACATCATGCACGCATGTCTTTTGGCGCTCGCCGTGCCATGTAGCTTCGGGTGCGACGTTCGGCGGGTAGGGCTCCTGTACACCTGACAACTGGTCTTTGGGGCTGACCACGGGCTCGACGGGGTCTTCGGGGGTTGTCCAGCGGTAAAGCTGGCCTGGCTCCACCATGAGGAGAAGCTCCGACTCGTTTCTAAAAGGGGATTGAGCAGGCGCCCAGTTCTTCTCGCGCTGGTAGCGAGGGTGCAATTCTTCGCCTTCTGCGGGATCGCGACGAAGACCAGTTGGTTCGCTGAAGCGAAGCGGCGGGAGGAGAGCGGAAATCTTGGGTCCAAGGGCTTGTTCGAGCTCGGGCATGGCAGCGCGAACGTCGATGATGAATTGACCCTGACACATGACCTCGTCGTTGACCTGATGTGTGAAGATAAGAAGAGGTTCGCCGGTGCGAGTCCAGAAGAGCTTCATATCCTCGGGTCCGATGTACCGATCCATGTCGGGTTGTTTCTGACAGTGGTGCTCGGGGCCGCCAAAGTCGTTGACCAAGAGTCTCGACCACTTGCCCGTCTTGAGCACCGGTCGGTCAAGGTTGTTATGCGTGAGGTTCGCAAACGTCGCCACCTGGCGGGCGAGCTTGTACCGTTTTTCGCCGACCTTCTTGAATACATGCGGTGCGCGCGCGATGACGAGAAAGTCGTGTGAAATGTTGGCATCTCGGGGAAGTTCCAGCAGCGTAGGGTTCATGAGCTGGTGACCGGTTGGTTTGCCGTTAATCTTGTTGTAGAAGCCCATGTTATTCCTCAAGCTTGTAAGAAGACGGTAGTCGTGCTCATGGTCGTCTGAGTTCTTGTCATCTTGTTCGAGGTATGCTTCGGAATCGTCCTCTTCGGAGGAAGGTGAGGGGTTATCGCTTGTAGGTGATTGTTGGTGCGGTTGTTGCTCGTAGAAGAAGGGTCGTTCTTGGACGGGTATGAGAGATAAGCCGTCTGCCAATTTGATGTGAAAAACTGCGAGAAGAATAAGAAAGCAGGAAGCAATGGCGACGAGTGTGAGTGCGCCGCGCACTAAGGCATTGTGAGAGCGCATGGTGTCATAGGTCTCTGGGAGGGAAAAAGAGTGTAAGAGGTCAGAAAAGTCCAGATGCCAAGAGGTGTCAAAGAAATAGAGCGGCAGTAGCTCGAATGTTATACGAGCCTAACCTGGCACTGGCACTACCGAAAGCACCAGACCAAGAGGAGAACAAACTGATCGATCTATCCGTATAATCTAATCGTATCCACATGTCATGGTTCTCGACTTTATTCGTCATAGGCGCCGTCACAGTAGTCAAGCTTTTGCCAAGAGCGCAGGTCCTTTCCTCAATTGCACCTTCCGATCTAACCGTACTATGACTCTGTGGGACAGACGTAAGTGATTTTGATGTCTATCACTGGGACTAGATATCCTGGAAGCGCGAAAACTATATATCTGGGACGAGACATATTCATTAAACGATGAAACGTGCTTGTGTCGATGCCGACCTTTCCACGGTTGAACGGCATCCTTGCGCTGATCGCTAAAGAAATCTGAGGTTGAGCATGAAACTGTGCTCTGTAAGCGCTGAGGCTTGCCCCTCTGCACTTCAGCACTTGGCGCGCGCATTTAGGGGTCGCCAAGCCTGGAAATGGACCTAACCTTGCAACTGCACTGCACTGCACCGCACCCGACCCATGTAACGGCCCTGGGGCTTCTGTTCTACCAGGTGATTGATCGGAGTTTTCACATACATAAACGGATACGCCACAACAGCCCAAAGCAGAGACGAGCCCCCTCAAGAAGCAGCTAAAAGTCCTGAAAGCGATTCATCATAGCCAGCCACCCTTTGATTCCGTTCTTTCCCAGAACCTTGGAACTGCCACTTGAAAAGCCGCGCAAGCAACACCACTGAAACAGGTCAATCGGCACGTAGATCCGATTGAGCATGTCACCCAAGGTCTCCCTTTACTCGCCCTTCAACTGCCGTTTCTTGTTTCACCTTACGGGCTGGTCAATTAGATTAGACTGCCGGTTTGCCGTGGTGATCATGATCCTGTCTTTTTTTGTTTCCTGTACAGAGTACCTGTATCTAGCATTGCACGGGACCCTGTCATTCGTCCCCCCCTTTTATTTTTTTCAAGGGCGTGGAATAGACGAGAACGTCACACAACGTGGCTGGTGCGACGATCTCGACTTGATTCTTGAAACCTGTGGAAAGAGAGTCATGAAAATTGAAGGGATCTCATAGGTTTGCTGGTTCGAATGGGGGATGCGATGCGCCTATTCTTGCTGAGTACACGATATGCTGACACGTTGGGCGAAATTCGCTGTTGGTTGGTCCAGTGCGAGGTAAGTACCTAGTTGTGCTAAGTGATACGTGAGTCGATTTACTGGACTATTTAGCCTGGTACAAACCACAGCTCAAGAGTTTTTTTTCTATCACAGTACTAACCTGTTTGCTGTTGGTGCGAGACTGCCCCTATTTATTAATTCGCGGATGTTTTGTTGCAATATGGCTAAGAATGACGCTATAGACGATAGCTTCACCAACATGAGTACAGCACACAACCCTGACACCACTCGCTTGTCGATTCATGACATAACTCCCCACTAAGCTCAATCAAGTAAGCTATCGCATGACCCCCTTCCTTTTTCTCTCTCCTCCCCTTATCCACAATCTAAAAAACTCCCCTCCACAGACTATTGAATAGAGCGTGGGAAAATTTCAGCTTTGGCAAAGACGGGGATCGGCGATAATAAGATTTAGGAATGGTCACCTCGTTAAAACCACTTGAGCCGCATAATAGACCCTGTTATGGAGAGGTCTCGGCTGGTCTCTTCTGGTGGGTTATGCTTGGCAGTTGGAGTTTTAGGGCCGTGGTGGGATTCAGCTCGGTTAAGTACAGTAGACCGTGGTTTAATTTAGAAGTGATACACAGGAAGTTAGTTAATGGGGCCTTGAGAAACGGGGTTTGGATTCATTGATTGCCGTCGGTTGTTCGCCTAGCTTCAGAGATCCATTAAACGCTTGGACTGAGAAACAGGAGAAGAGGGAAAGGAGAAAGCAAGAGAACGGTTGAATGCTTACTACCGGCAAACAATGATATGATGTCGAAGGGTATAAAGTCAAAGTCCAACATAAAAAATTAATGATTATGCGCCAAAGAGCAAACAAGCAAAAAAGGGAAAAAGAAGCGGATAACAGTGGAGTTGAACCACCTGTGTTGGACGAACAGGGAATCGAACCCTGGACCACTCCCAGATTATTCAGATGAATTATGCTAAGGGAGTATTATACCACTAAACCATTCGCCCGCAACGACTTATGATTGGTTGAAAGAGTGGCTTCCACCAACATGAATGAAGCCTTTTTTGTCTAAGCTGTAAATATTCCGCCTGTTTTACTACTGAATTCTCTAACAGGATTTGGGATCAAAATGGCGAAAGACATTATTAATAAACTTATGCCCTCTCTTAAATAATTTGACTAACAATATCTTTCTCATAATTACAGTGCCGCTCGACTATGCCTAGACAGGCAGAGGTTCAATCAACATGTCTTGGTCTAGGGTAAAGCCTAGGTAATATGTAAGGCTCATAACTAAGAGCTTATATCTAGTTTAATCACTACCCAGCTGATGTAGCTGGAAGAGTTATTTGTCCAAATTTCTCCGGTCCTGACAGCAAGATCATTCATTGCGCGTGACTTTTACCCCCGTGCTAAGTGTGGTAACAGACGTGACAATGCTCGGTTCATCGTGATGGCAACGCAAAACACTACTGGCACGAACAAAACTTTAATTGCCAAGACTTAAAAAGGCAAATGAAACAAAATTTAAATTGACCAAAGCAATGACGCGTCACATAAACTTTGTTCTCAAACCCAACCATCTCGGGGCGTGCACAGCATGGATTTGTACCTCGAGCTGGAGAAGGCTTGGGGAAGGGCAAAAAATGAAAGCCTCGCAAACGCTCGCAATCGAATATAGGAACAGCCCGATGCGGGGGTCGAACCCGCAACCTTGAGATCGCGTACTCGTAAGAGTCTCACGCTCTACCGATTGAGCTAACCGGGCGTGGCTCTTTTTGTTGAAACGAGATTTCAAATTACCATATAGGCACCTTTAACAGCCGAAATTGAAGCTTTACTACAACGTCTTACTAGACCAAACTCATGAGCTTAAAACGGTAGCTAAGAGGTAAAGAAGCGAGAGGCTTATCTTTGTTGTCTCGTTTATCTATACACAGTGGAACATTGCAGCTGTAGCGTCCCAATACTATCTTAATTAATCTTCCTCTTCCTCTTCATGCTCATGGATAGTGTTACTCGCCCAAACAGCTTCAGCATCGTCGTCCTCTCCCGTATATAAAACAATGTTCCCGTCATCTTGCACACGCAAGTACACGCCATCACCGTGCTCCTCAGTGTTTGAAGCCCAGACAGCTTCCTCCTCGTGGGTACTGCAAACATCCATCAGTCTCATCCATACTCCCTAATTAGTGCAGCACTTACTAAAGAACGAGGTTGCCATCATCTTGCAGGTGAATACCCTTGATGTCGTCACGTGCATCTTCTGTATTCTGCCACACGCAATCGCCGTCCCAGTAGATGCACATTCTGCCGTCATCTTCGATTTTGAATACGTTACTGCCGTTCTCACTAGTGAGACTGTCTCCTGGGTAGAGCCAGTTGTCATTATCGAGTTGACTCATTGTGACTATGAAGTTTAGAGAAGGGTTTGTTGATAGAGGGGTGTTTCTGCTTTGAGGTTGGGTGAGTTGGGTTGAGTTGAGTGAATGCTAAAATTGCAAAGCGCAAGATGAGACTCTTTATATGCCTTTGACTTGTTCGACTACAGCCCTTCTTCCTGTCTCTTACTGCTGATCATCGAGGCTGTGTCTTCTCCTACAGGATATGCATATGTGCCAAGGTCCCCATGGGGGATTGAAGCAATTGAGACCTGGTGAGAGGCCTCACAAACGGGGAACCTGGCAGCTACCAACAAGTTCCAAGCTGAATGTATGTAATACTCAGGTGCATATTACAGTACTTTGTCACGTTCTTGGATTTTTCGCTTTGGCTAAACTATCGCGTAACCATATAGCCAAGAACGGAAAACGGCAAACGGCATCGCTATGTACTCCACGATATGCAAGTCTTACTCCATAATAGGGCTGGGCATCCCGTAAAGCAATTATTATCAAGATTATACTGGACCACGTTTCTCGCAAATTCGGGATCACCAAGGCAATGAGGGTGAAATATGACTTATTGGCAGTCTCGGCACTGACGTATGATTGGGCCAGAGGAGAAGGCTTGCGCGTAAAATAAGATGTCCGTTGCCAAGAGACCTTGGCGCCTACAAAAACATTTGCTGGAGTCACACAATGCAAGAAAAGGCGAGGTTGTGTCATCTGCATATGATCATTCATTTGATATCTGAAAGATGGTACTAGTGCCGAACTATTTGACTACTGAGGCTAACAATGCAACATGACTAGCGAGATGCATCATCAGAAATGCACAAATATGAAACGAGTACTAAAACAAAACAAAACAAAACAAAACAAAACAAAAAGAGACCAGGCGCATAATGAATCCCAACAACAATTTCCTCTAATACAAACAGCACCTAACGATTCAGAGGCCATTCGGGTATCACTGACCAGAACTCGAACAAATTTAGAACAACACGAAAACAGCAACAACCACAATGACCAAAGCAGCTGTTGAAGACTTGCTGGGAATGGTGCACCCAGGTGTACTGTGTCCAAGGACAATAACTGCACCGCTTCCTGCATCATCCCCATCAAGCATATCATTGCTACTCAAACCAGAGCCGCCAGGAACTTCATCTGGTTCAACCTTATTATCTTCGGGCGAAGAGATCTGACGAGCCTTCGGCATGGCGGTATACCTATCAGGGCAATCTTTTCCGGTTTCCGGACCCCATCCACCTGGAATCCTGTAGCTGTCAAAGTCGGGTTGCCCAGGAGTGGGAGCTGGACACTTCTTCCAAGGAACGCTTTGAGGCTCATGAGGACCACCCTGGGAATACTGCGAGACAGACCCCTGGGAATAGCGGGAGACGGACTCTTTGGAATACTGAGAGACGGACCCTTTGGTATGCTGAGAGACGTACCCCTTAGAATGCTGATAGACGGACTCCTTGGAATACTGAGAGACGGACCCCTGGGCCTGTTGAGAGCTACCTTGAGAGTACCGAGGAGTTGAGCTATGAGATGTTCCAGGTCCAAAGTGAGTAGGAAGGAACGGCGAGGGCCTGTTCTTCTGCTGGGCATCAGTCATACGGGCAGGAACAGGCGCTGGTCTAGGCCGAGGCGCAGGATGGCTTTCTCGTTGGCCATTCTGAGCAGAGGAGACAGGATTGTGCTCACTCTGCGGCTCGCTGTTGTGAAGAGAAGTAACATGAGCAGGCCTGTGCCCAATCTGTTGCCGACCGCCGGTACCAGGAATGGAAGACTGAGCTCCAGAGCCAGTCTGCTGTTGGTGGTCCTTACTAGGGACGAATGGACTTGACGTGTTCTGCTGACTTTCGCTGGGAAACACAGAAGAAGGCCCGTGTTGTTCCTTCTGGCCAGATTGAAGATAGGTAGGGGCACCAGGCCTACTGGATCCAGGTGCAGGTCGAGAGTTAGGATTCTGAACGGATTCAAGGAAGGTAGAATTGTGCTGTAACCCGCTTCTTTGTCCATATCTAGGCCCACCATCACCAGACGAATAGTTACCAACATTTCGACGACCGAATTGACTCGCTCCAAGCCCCACACCTCCAGGTACCCCAAGAGTAGACGTTCTCTGCACTTGGTCAGGGTGCGCGGCCTTCCATTGTTCGTTAAAATGATCTAAGGGAATAACACGAACATTGCCACCCTCTTGAGGTAAAGAGCCAGGTGTTCCTGAGAACCGAGTACCGACATTGGGACTGGGAGGCAAGGTGGGAGCGAACGGAGATGGGGGGTAAGACAGCCCAGGAGATGACTGCCCAGGGAAATCAGGGCAATCAGGGGCTTTAGGAGCTTTCGGGGACTCGGGTTGATAAGCCGGTGACTGAGGGTAGGTAGGAATAACTGGAGGAGGCGGCGACTGAGGGTAGTGAGGAGAGGCCTGAGGCTCAGCGATACCACCATAGCTACCCTGCTGCTGACTGCTGACACTACCTTGATACGCGGGAGTACCTCCCGAACCAGAGGACTGGTAGTGAGCGACGTATTTAACCTCCATGGCATTTGCCAATCCGTCCATTGTGGACTCGTTGGGGTCACCAGGCTGCAAGAAGTTAGCAAGGACTATTTATCCAGAGTGTTATTTTACTTACCCATTCTCCACCGACAGCGACATTCAGGATGAAATGGATCAAGTTATGGGCGATCTTACCCCAAACTTCCTCATTGCCGATCCTGGCACCGGTGACTTCATGGTACAAAACACCGTCGAGGAAAAAGGTGACACTCTCATCCCTCCAGTTTGAAGCTGTCCGGTCAAAGACAGCGGTATAGGTATGGAAACCTGCACCAGCATCGGGAAGTTCTATAGCGCCAGCGATACCATTTTTCTCGTTACAGATACCGCCAGGGTTCTTGTCACAATGGATGACGCCTTGTGTCTTGGTCTCACCGTTGACGTTCTCCATGATGTCTATCTTGATGAATGTAAGCCTCAATTGTTACTAGGGTTACAATCCTTTTTGCTACATACCTCCCCGCATGCGGGCCAGCTTAGAGCTCCTGTGCGATGACTGTTCCCCAAAAGCCAGAAAGCAGGCCAGATTCCTTTTTTACCGGAGGCGGGAGCGTTACCAAGCCTCAGGGATGCCTCGGCGATGGTGCGTGCTCCAGGAGCCGGTGTGAATGTGTAGGTGCTTTCGAGACGACCAGATGTCCAACCTCTGGCAGCAGACGGGTCCCTCAAGGGAACAATGAGGAGGGAGCCTTGGTCAGTGAGCTGCTGGTTTTCAGGCCTGGTTGTATAAGTTTGCCAGTCGTCATTCAGATTTTTGTACCAGTCTTGCATGATCCATTTGGATGTGTCAGGTAAAGAGCCGGCAGGACCCTCGAAAGAGTCCTCCCAGATGATGTCGTAGCCCTCATAGGGCAGTGCACTAGTCTGGACTAGCCACGACAGGGAGAGGGCGATGATGATGCTGAACATGTGCATCTTGAAGTCGGTGGGGGTTGTAGATGGGAGTGTAGAGATGCGAGTGTAGAGATACGAAGTTATGGGACATAGAGGAAGAGAAAAGGAAATTGGAAGGAGGAAGATACAGTGATATAAATACTCAAGCAATCGAGGGAGACTCAGGATCAAAGGAAGGTCACAGACTGAAAACCCATCCTCAAAACTTCATGTAACCGTCACGTATAGTTAGGCTGTGGATCTCATGCTTCAACAAGTACAACTCACATTTCAACAGAGCGGCCGCTTACTTTCTCATACTTTCTCAAGAGGCCCGTGCTGAAGAGTTGTCAGGACCTCAAGAAGGAGTGATAGGCCGATCCCTGAGCAATCTTAAGGCAGGTCACTTTCTTGGGAGCTGGAGAATTGTGTCCATATTAACATCGCCCACTGTATCTTATGTCTCGTACCCATACGGATCTGTGGTCGTTGTCTTACTTTGTTAGAATGAAAGGGTGGCATGAAGCACTACGTGCATAGATAGCTCTTACTAGGATAACTAGCGACTTCCCTACTGTTGTCAGATGTGACCCAGTACAGCGTCCCATCAATTTACTAGCGAATGATACCCAAGACACGATATCCACAATGTACAAGTATATAAGACGAGGTCCACGGGTCAAAGATTTCTTTATAACCTAAAGAAGTAATAGGTTTGAGTTGGTGATTATAAGCTTTGTGTTACTACTGGGAGAATTTGTGCGTCAAGTCCCGCGCTAGAAGTGTGTTCAATATTGTGTTTTTCTTATTTGGGTATCTTGACAGAGATTTCGACAATAAGGTTGCTATCTGAACGTGGTTACAGCGTGACCATCACACGTGCTTTAAATCAACTTTGTAGACCAGCAACAATCTCATCCACCTCGGCCAACCGATCAACCTTAAATTCCAGCCCCAGTTCTTCACAACTTCCCTTATATACGTACCCATAGTTGCATCAAACAGACTTTGCGCTTCCAATGTTGGACGTAAGCTGTAAGTCTGTCTCGATGCCGCCCACAACCAGTACTTTGAAACGTAACCCTTTAGGAAACCACGTGCTGAGAGGGCTGGCCTCAGAAGGTTTGTGAAACTTCCGGGGTCGGGCTGTCTTGTCACTCCGGAATGTGTCTTCAAGAGAGTTGCTTTCGAGCGCGGCTTCGACTGCTGCTACGCCTTTATTACTGACAAGAGAAATAGGGATCTCCCGAGCGCGAAGGGTTTTCAGAAGGCCTTTTTGCGCCAGGGAATGGAGAGACCAGTTTCTGCCCTTCGTCGTTGTAGATGCGACGGTAGGTAAGCGTCCATTCATCCTCATTAAAGGAAGTGGGAGAGGGGTGCAATGTTTTGAGAACATCTCTGAGACTCTATCCACTACCAATGAGCTCTGAGCTTCAGGTTCTGACAGCGTAGAGGCAGGTATGAGAGCATCGAAAGCCAGCGTGATGCTGTGGGGGATAGCGAGTCCCCTCAAAGTCGAAGATGACGAACTGGGTAAGCATCTTGATGTCTTGTCTTACACTTGGCAATATCATTCCGAGAATAACAATAGTTTGAATATAGTTTTCGCTTGACTACTGTGCCTACGAAGCCGAAGACGGGTTTACCATTAAATTCTGCTAGTCATGTCTCGGACTCCGCTTGGAAGTCTTGATGCTCAAGGAGACATCGAGCCATCTTCTATTAGCACGGCGACGATCCTGAAACGCTAGGCATTAATTTGTGGTGATACCGAGAAGAAAGCATTGGATCTTAGGTATGTTTAAGCTTTTCCGCATGAAAGCTTTATTCGAACACTTTATTACACCATGCCATCAGAAGGGCAAGACAGGATCATGCATGTTATTATAAAATCAGGACTACTTAGTAACCAGATCAATACAAGACAGCCGATTGCAACTAATAGATTCAAACTGTTAAAAATATAAACTACCAAGGGTAACGTACGCGTAATCCAACATAAAGAAACAGCAGGAAAACGTCAAGTGATGGTACTACTTGAGGTACAGTATGAGAAAGCCGCACAACATCACTCATCACCCTCCACCACCACCACAACCACCACC
>JABCQV010000013.1:0-80349 GCA_013186375.1 Fusarium aywerte
ATAGAGTATTGCGCCTAAAAAGACCCGTAATATTTAATAAATTATCCATACCCATAATTCATGGTTAGAGTTCAGTTGCCAGGTGCGACTTCTACTGAAATAAATTACAGAGTTTTTTTGACCTGCCTGAGAGAGGTCAACCACTTGTTGATAACACTGAGAAAAATGGGAATCCTTAGGCATTTGTTGAAAGGAAAATAAAATATAAAATAAAATACCATAATTCAATTCAAGATGGCTGTGATCAAAAAATGCTCTATTACCATAAGACATAGAACTCTAACTCCGTAGCTAAGCAAATGCCCCTCAGGGACACTGGAAAAGTAACATTCGACTTTACGATTCAAAAAGCAACTGGCTAAAAGGCTAGCCTAAGATGACACAAACTGACTCACCGATTTCTTCCTGTACGCTCCCGGAAGCCAAGCTTTGGTGCCATCCCGAGGCTTGTATCACTGAAAACTGGAGTTCCTTTAGAACAGTCACCGACCAAGCATGTGATCCTTACTCCGAGCTTGAACTTAGATCTCCTTGCACTGGGTCGCTTAAAGCAATTCTCGACCTTGTTCCACCATTAGTGGTCTGGATATGGCCTGACATTTTAACATGAGTTGGATGCATCCTTCGCCAAGTAAACTACGATGGCCAAGAGCCGCCTGTTAACCCACTATCACAGCTCACTCGTAAGGTGTCAAATGATATTCTCCGTCTCGAAGCTAATGAATGATATATCACTAGGCAGCGCCTTCCGACGGTGCCACCCCCGGACCGATAAGGTCTAGATAAGCTATATCCGGACGCCTCACATTCCAGAGGAGTGGCTGAAATAAAGACAAAGAACAACTTTGGAAAGTTAAATCTGTTGCTCTCAACAACTATCCAGAGGTGTCAAACTCTATTGAGCTTTATCATCCCCGTTCTAGCCTCTTGCCTCGTTCCAGTCAAGCATTTTTAACCAATCCCTAAAGTGGCTAGCATCACCCATTGAAGAGTTATATAATACATCTCACCAACACCAAGTAGCAGAATCTGCTACTCTACAGCCCCATTTCATTCCTTTTTTGGACTCTTTTCCGATGCCTCTTCCTCGGCAGTGTTTTTCTCGTTGGGTGATTTTTGTCCTCGTGGGTTGTTTTGTTATCGTCGTTGTTACTTGCGGTGCATACTTCGGTATGACCAGAAAACGACATCATTCGTTCGACTGGACAGCTATCAAGAGCGATCATGGGGACATGCTTCCTGATTTTAGTTTTGCTGGGTATCACAGCTCGGCGATAATATTACCGAGTGGGTCCGCTGCTAACATCACGCTTGACTTCAACAGTAGTATTGTTGATGTAAGGCCGTTGATACAGGAGGCTATCGATGACCTCGTGTCTTCGGGTGGTGGGACTGTTATCCTACCCGAGGGGAGATGGCCCATTACTGCAGGCATCAATATCACAACTGGTGTTGTTATCTCTGGGGCAGGAGAGAATGAGACAGTTTTGGTGCTACAAGACCGTCCATCTCAGCCAGTGTTCACTCTTGGCACACCTAACAATGATACGAAGCCTCTATATGGCTTCAGATCCAACATCACCAACCAGTATGTGCCCATTGGCTCCTCTTCTGTGGATGTTATCAACAGCGCTGGTTTCGCTGTGAATCAACTAGTGTATGTCTCTCGGAGTGCTACCGAGTCGTGGATCCGAGGTAACGAGATGGATGACCTCGTCCGTGACGGTGCCCAACAGACATGGATCCCAGTAAGAACTTCTCTTCTGTAATATACCACTTACTAACATGCTGCAGGTAGACAAAAGGATCCTGACGCCAAATCAAATCAGCAGCATTTATGGCACAAACATTACCCTTCAGATCCCCATCACGGATAACCTTGACTCTGGCTATGTTCAACCTGAACTGATAGTCTACACTCCACCCTATGTTAACACGGAGATGGGTATACAAGATATCGGCATTGAAGTCCGTGACACTTGCTCGGGTATGCCCCTCAGCGACGAAACCTGCAACTCTGCTGCTGTCTACTTCCCATCTTGGACTTTCGACAGTTGGGCTAGTAATCTCAACCTTAAAGGCTTCAACAAGTTCTTCCAGGTTGACCAAGATGCCGCTCGTATCACAATTCAGAACAGTACCATGAACCGCGATCGAGATGTTGAAGGAGGTGCTCTTCCTTTCGATATCCTTCTTCAAGGCTCGCAGATCCTGGTCCAGGATTGCGCGCAAGTGGGGATACCATCTGCAAGATGTTTCTCTGTCGGTACAGGATCTCTGACGCCGGGCCCAAACGCCGTTCTTCGTCACAAGACGAAGTCTGGTGTTCAAACGATATACCCACATCAGAGATGGGCCCATGGACTGTTAGTAGAAGACAGTTCGGTCGCAACCCTGTTTGTCGATCGGGGCGTCAAAGGCTCAGGTCATGGGTGGTCTATCAATGGTGGTGTTGGTTGGAATCTTAAAGGGACTGTGGATTTTGAGTCTCCGCCGCTTGGTATCAACTGGTGTATCGGTTGTGGAGAGGATGGTAATGATCCGCAAGGGAATGCAACTTTTATTCAATCGGGGAAGACCGTGAAGCCACAAAGTCTTTTCACGGCTCAGCTCGAACAGAGAGGGATATACAGGTATAATGGAGAAGCCGAAGAATACAACGAATAGGCACCTCTTATAACGTTGTCATGGAGGAAAGCAACCGATCGAGACACTCACTACTACAAACGTAAAATAAAAAATCATGCATTTCAGATAAAAGTTGTGTATATTTCTTTTTTCTTTGTTTTTGTCCAAATCTGATGTTGGGGCTTGATCAAATCCAGGCTGGTGATCGAGAAGACTATTGAGCGTACTGCAGTGGAGGAAAAGGAGTAATTGGGGATACACACGCCCTTGAAGGGTGTCTTGTTTGGCAAGGAGCAGCTTCAAGCCAAAGGTTGGATTAACCGTGTGGGCGTCTTACAGAGTAGGAGAAGTATGGGCTTATCACAGGCGGAGTTAAGGATGTAACTGGATAAAAGTTTGATGTTCGAACTTTCCGAATTTCTCATTAATAGTGACTATATGCTCTTGGATATCATAATACGTTAAGCCAACACTCTCTCACCCCTTCTCCATCTTATGTAGAACCTCCCGTAACAACCTCTTAGGCATGAGACGTCTGGACCTGGTCCTTAGGGTCCTGCATAGCCTGCTCGACGAAAACTGTGTGCCACTTGCCAGTACAGAGGAGGTAAGTAGTCTCCTTAACACCAGCCCAGTTCTCTCTCACGATATCCATGGTAGGTCGGGAGAAGACAAGGTCGATCTCCTCAAGCGTCTTGTTCTTGGTCTCAGGCATGAAGAAGATCTGGTAGATCTCACCAACGAAGGCAATACCACCGTAGAAGCCCAGTGCAAGGCCAGTCTTGCCCATGCTCTCCTGCATGGCCGAGAAGTTGTAGGTGACGATGAAAGAGGCAAGGAAGAGAAGAGCGTCGGATGTAGTCATTCCGTAACTTCGTAGATACGTGGGGTAGACCTCACTAGGTACCACCCATGTGAGACAGGCGTAGGAGCCGAAGAAGCCCATATAGACAATAAGACCTGTGAGGTAAAGTCCCTCGACAGTCATGAGCTGAGTGGCGACATCGAACTGGTAGCTGACACCAATGAGAACCAAGCCAATGAAGAAGCCGGGAAGCATAGTAATAGCCCAGAAGCGACGACCGAATCGTTCCATAAGGAAGATAGCAGGAATGGTACCGATAAGGAGGGATCCACCACCCACGAGAGACATGTAGTTGGATCTCTGCTTGTCGAAGCCAATTTGGTTCATGAGAACGGACATGTAGTACATGATAGCGTTGACACCAGTCAATTGACCGAGAAGAATCATAATGTTGGCGTAGACAAGAGCACGACGAGCTCGGGGCTCAGTGAAAAAGTCCATCCAAGGGAAGCGGGTGTTCTTGGCTCCCTCGGTGACGGCATTCTCTTCCTGGATGACTGAAGCGCTCATGACGTAAAACTCCTCTCGGGACTCGCGGTCCTCAATACCACGGATGCGCTTCCAGACCTTGTAGGCGTCTAGGTGGCGCTTCTGGTGGATGAGGAAACGGGGACTCTCGGGGAGAAAGAGCATGCCGAAGAACATGATGGTAGAGAACAGAAGAGATGAGCCGAGGATGTATCGCCAGTTGCCAGGAACATTGAGGAAAATGGCGCCAACAGCATAACCCAGGACTTCACCAAGGGCAATGTTGAACTGGTACAGAGAGACCAAGTTTCCACGAATCTTTCGCTCGACTGTCTCAGCGACGTAGACGGGGACAGTACCACCCTCAAGACCGACACCGAGACCGAGAATAACTCGCGAGGCGACAATCATACCTGATCAGTTAGCAAAGAGCGATATACATGTATAGCAGAAACAACATACCAAAGTTGATGGAACCGGCCTCAAGAGCAGCACCAATAGTGTACAGAATAATAGAAATGATGATAGCTCCCTTTCGTCCAAAGTACTCGTTGGCAGGCGACAGCAAAAGCGCACCACCAACGGCACCAAGGGGCATACCAGAGTTGACGAGACTGTTCTCTCTCTCGTTCAAACCGAGATCGTCGGGCAGAAACAAGTTCGCACCGCTGATGAGCGATTGGTCCAGACCTGAAAGGAGACCACCCATGGAGGCGAAAGCGACAAGGAGCCAGGTAAAGTGCTTGGGGTTGGCAAACTGGACTTGGAAGAATCCAGTCTCCAGACCACCGGCTTCATCGAGCTGGCGCTCCATGTCGTCGATGAGGTCGTCGACCTCACGACCGCCTTGACGGGCAACTTCCAAAGCCTCAACCCCAGCCTTTTCTTGGCCCATGGCTTTCTTGATCTCGTCTTTCTCGCGATCGACCGTTGTGGTCGAGTTTTGTCGACTCTTCGCCATGATGAATAATATATATATCCTCAAGCGAGTAAAATGATAAAAGAGAAGTGTATGAGAGGGTGTTGGTTGTTGTCAGGTAAGAACACCACGGTCTTAATGTATTCCTGGGGAGACGATGATCTGTAGCCCCAGCTTTTTATATGTGGTTCTGCAACCCGCGTTTATCCTTCCTCCCCCTGGTTGCCCCGATTTTTTCCCAAATCTGGAGATTTCACCTCCAGAGACTCAGTCATTAGACTTTTCCGGAGAATGGGTTGGCCTTGTTTCGCCATGGGGCACCGCAAAATGCAAACCCCATAAGTTTGAGGGATTGTGATGACGGTACCACCGAAAAATTGGCCGGCAAGTCTCCATCGCGAGATGCCGTCTGAGCCGATTTGGGTGGAGTAATTCTTTGCCTTTTGGTTGGGTAGGTTTTGAAGGTGATCAGCACGCTGTAACGGTCTAACAAGAATGTAACGGCTGTGACATGATTTTTCACTTTAGCTGACTCGCATGCTAATTGCTGATGGCCATCGAACCATTCAGCCCTCCCAAAAGCATTTATTCTTGCAGTCTCGGACCGGTAGATGAACCAATCAGCCTATTATTCAAGACACACACTCTCGCAACGCCCGTCAAAGATCTACAGGCACTAGAGACGGACTTAGTTTGTTCCTCTTCTGGAATGCTTCCAAGTTCAAGCCTTTTACGTCACTAGAGAAGCCGTCTACCCGCCAGGCTCCCCAGTTCCATTGAGAAGGAAGGCTGGTTGACCGTCACCCCAGTCATCTGTTGGTTGGATATTGCCTCTCCACTATCGGGAAACTTATTTCGTAATGGGGTTCTCAAGCACCGATTGTAAAGAGTCTAAGCTAGGGTCAAGTGCTTAGTGTGGCATGACTGATTTTTTCACACATCGCGAGATCCGAACATGCGTTTTCCATTGACTGATTTCCTGACGTTCACGATTATTCCCGTGCCAAGTCATGAGCTCGTAGCGGGCTAGACTGTTTGTACGAAAGCGTCCATTTGAAGCCAACACCAAGCCCCTAAGATCTCGTCATGATTCAGCCGCATCTCTTGGCCGAAAATATACAGCGACGACGCGTGATTCACTAGGTTGATGATTAGTTACCCTATGCCTGAATATTCGCGCAGTCTTGTTGGTAATCTTGCGATCGGCAAATCGCGCGTCAAGTTTTGTCTTTAGTTGCATCTGTCACTTCTAAGAAATTAAAGTAACAAACTTAATCCACTGTGTCGGTGATACATCTTGCGAGACTTCCAATGATATGTTGTGGTGAAAACTCCATTCTGGACGCGCAGGAATCTCCGCAGTTGTCGATCGCGTGTCCAAAAAAACAATGCATTGAGCAGTGCGTTTGGGACCCAATTGTACCACAAAACCCACAAATCAACCTTAACCCTCCCCAGGGAGAAGTTTTCGTGGGGATATGCTCGTCACCACTTTTTTTTTCTCTTCCTTCTCCGAGCCTTAGATACCCAATGTTTCGAGCATCGGCCCGTTATCAATAAACAGGCAGATGACTATACCGAAAAACTCCACAATCACGACTATTACGGAAAGAAACGGGCTCAAGTATAGCTTCAGCAGTGTCCATCTGATTCTGTCCCCGACATGCCATTTTCCGGAGAACGAGGATATCACGGGGTCTATCGCTCTGACCCCCCCGCGATTCTGGGTAAAGGGCCGATTCCATCCCCAGAACAATCAAGAAACCCCCATATTTTTGGTATCGACAAGGGTCATCAGGCAGAGACTTGACATCCATCCATCGTGTTGGATACAAACTGTTGGTAATAAACAGAGGAATCGTGCCATGGTTTGGTACTGTAGTGAAACCAAGTTCTTAGTCATGCAATTAATCTGCGGTTACATTCGGAGCCGCTAGAAATCCTTGTTTTATTTTATTTTTCTAGGCTATTGTGCTGGATCTTATACCGCTTTTGGCTGTAATGAGCGCTGACCGATGGATCCACAGGTAATGTAAGGAGACAGAAAATGTTTGCTTGCCATTGAGCATTGACTGTTCAATCAGTCCGTCGTTTCTTCTTGCAATGGGAAAACTCGTACAATTGTGGAGAAAGAACACAGGCACGGGATCTGCAAACTCTTGCCAGACACACTATTCTCGCCAACTTCCGTACGACAGCAGCCTGACCCAGACATTGTCAAGAAAGACAGAGCCTCAAGCTGAATTGACACCTAACCCATGGAAGCAAAACGCCTTCAGCTATCCTGCAAGCCACTCCCGTATCTCATATTCAGCCTCTTCAGCCCTACCCGGTATTGCCCCCTTGGCCTTTCACTAAGCCCTCTTGGCCCTACCCCTAGTGTCTTTTACACCGACGCCAAGCACAAATCCAATGCGCAAAACAGTGCAAATGCCCGTGACAATGATGCTAAACCAATCTTCCCATCGCCAGTTTGCAATGGCAAGGTTGCCCTGCATCCTCATACCAATGTATATAGCTGTGAGCATGGTGAAGTCAGCGGGCAGAATAGCACCCTGAACCATCTTCCAGATATTGACGTCGTGGGTGTACCGTAGCAGCGTGCACATAAGAATCAGATACGACGTGCCCATGCCGCCGATCTGATATAGGTACGGTGCGAAGTGTGCGTCGAGTGGGTAGTTGCCGAAGAAGGCCTGCATGGCGAGCTTGTGATCGAGGAAGTTAACCCACATTCCCATCAAGGTCAGGACGGGGTCTACCCAGAGGAACCAGAGGGTATAGATAGGGTGAATTTTATCCGCGATTGCCATTTTGATGGTGAATAGAGCTAATAATTGATTTTCCGGAAAATGTCAGTGGAACAAATTCACCAAGATGGATCAAGGTCGGTCAGCGACAGACCTTTATACCTTTCGGAAGAGTCAGCAATGTCAGACCTGCCATAAGGATCAACATCCTGACACCGTGTCAGCATAATTACACAAGTTGTGGTTACAAGGCAACCGTGGACACGTCGTGATTGGCCGCTCCTCATCGCGCCAAGCCAAATGGCTGTTTATCGAGAGGAGTAGAATAAGCATAAACAGTATAATGGTGCGGACGCGATTTAGGCAAATATTTGGATACATTCTGAGGCGGGGAAACTGAAACTGGCATAGGACCATGCTCAGCTGCAATAAAACAGTCCAGGTTAGCTATCTTACACGTTCAAGTGACACGAGGTTCGGAATTTGTAGCGCTCCATGAAGGTATAATACCGCACTCTTCGACTATCACACACTCTTTCATTATTGTTGACCACAGATGAGCTAAAATGTTCAATGCGATGGCACGAGGCGTATATTTAACTTGCATAGCCACGAAACGCTGGAGGGTTTGCGTATGGCTCCATTCAAACGATAAATTGATCCGTACTCGTTTTGCGTTTTATTTAAGAAATACTCAAGACTCACCAATTAAGTGAAGTATTGAGTTCTGTTCAACTTTCCCTTATCGGAATGGAATATTGTTGCTTACTGATAGGTGCCAGGAAAGGCAGGCTGATAATGCAGAGATACGTCTTCTGTCAAAAATGCCAGTTCTGCAAGAGGTTGACCTGAGTACTAAATTAAGCGATGCACTTTCTTAGATCCCAGAAATCTTATTGAGCTCCGTGCTCAATGAGTAGGTGAATGATGTCAAGGCTACTCTTGAGCACAGCCTTCATCAGTTGGGACTGAGTGTCAAGTGAGCCGGGGTAAAACCTAACTTCCCTATTGTTGAGATTCAGAACTCTTGCAGTCAGGCTGACATGATCAAAGTCAAAACCACCACTCGATCTATGGTGACCTTCCTTTTCTTTCCTTGTGTTGAGGCGCTCTCTTCCGACTTGCTACCCTATGCAGTCAAAATACCACATACCCTAGGAAAATTACCAAACACAAAGCATCCACCTTCTTCTGTCCCACGAAGTCCATATACAAGCGGCCGTTTGCTATACATCTAAGAATTATTTCCTACGAGCGGCAGATAGTCTTGACTCGAAATAATACATATTGCGTAACATTTGCCATTCACTTGTAGATGTTCCCAGCATGGTTATGGTCATTCCACCTTGGCTGATCTGTCCTATCGAGAGGGTCTACCATATGAGAGCTTCGGAAGCACGCCCCATGGCAACTCGGATCAGAGCATGAGTGAAGGTGTAGATTGTTGAACTTCATAGTGTCACAAATGAGTCAGCACAGCCATCAACACAACTGATTAGATCTACTGCACACACCAAGTTAGGCTTTCCGTGGCCAGAATATCAGCTATGAAGACCGTGAACTTAAGGTAAATCTCAGAGCAAGGCCTTAGAAAGCCACAATGAAGATTGATTGGTCATTCCATACCTATATTAACATCCTCGAGATGCATCACGAGTTCAAAAACCTGATTACGAATCCACCAAGTTACAAGCAGCCAATGAGCCCATGTTAAATACCTCAGACACGGTCAGGTTAGCAAGAGGTGTGGTTTTTTGAGCCCGCTGTCTACCTTGTCAAAGACCACCGTGCTACGAGAAGGTTCAGAAAGAAGACCACCCTAGAAAGCAGAGCTACCGGAGTTTCAGGGTATCTGTTCACGCTAGGTCCAACCGCCTTTGACCAGTTACACGGAACCGCAAATGAAGCTATATAAGATCTGGTTTGGCGTTGAGACGTTGAACCACTGTTGGCTTTACTACTTTTGAAAAGATAGTGAACTTGGTCAACACCGGAAGGTAGACTTCCCGGCTTGGGCGTCGATATCTGATTGGTAGGACTTCATAACTTGAGTTTGGAACTAGGTAAATTTAGACATTGCCCACTTGGCATAAGCTTAAGTATTTGAAGCAACATTCGTGTTTGACACTCATCCGTCTTGTGGGTTTGCGAGCTAGTCTAGGAATGTCAGTATCTGAGTAAAGTCTTCACCTCCTAATTCCAATCATCCAATACTACCATTTAGAGTTTGCATCTTGGTTTCAGTTGGACCCTGGATAACACGTCAAGTTGCAACGGAAATACTTGGCAAACGAAGGAGAGAGAAGTGGGGGATAAACTTGTGTATAAGGCTCATCATTGGTTGGAGCGATCTACAACGACGGTAATTGCCGCCGTATCCCAGCTGCGATTTATCACAACCGGAATCATCCTTGTTGATAGCATGTTTGAGGCTGTAGTCAACAGAGAATCGTTGTTCTGCCGGTAATTGCAATTCTAAAACGTCATTCCCGCCAAGGCGTGTTGGATAAACCTTATACCCATCATGCGCAGGGTTCAACAAGGGGACATCATCCACAGGTCGTCTCATCCCCTCGGTTGCCCCGACGGAAAGAGAGCATTACATGGAACAAAGAGGCGACGATAGCATCAGAGAAAGCAGACAGTAGAGGAACATAATCGTGTATAAAAGGTGAAGTCTTCCTGATTCTCATCTCTTTTTCCTTAGCAGTTCAGTTCATTTCTTCGCTTTTATCCCAACCCTTCAATTCAATACCACAATTTCAACCTCTTCAAAGTCTGTGACTTGTTTACTATTCCGTTTTTCCAAAATGCCTTCTTTCACTACTTTCCTCGCCACCATCGCTGGTTGCTCTGCCATGGTTAACGGCGCTGCTGTCCCTACCGAGAGTGGTCTTCGCACCACCACACTCCAGGATCGAGCCGTGACCAAGGGCTCTAATCATCTTCTGAGCAAGCGTGAGCCGGTTACTGCAGCCATCCTGACTGCGGCTGGTACCGCAGCAGTCACCGCTGTCGTTAACGAGGCCGTTAGCGCTGCCGTCGCCTTCATCGGCGACATCTCCAACTTCGACGCTGGCCGTGAAGCATTCACTGTGCAGACCACCGAAGCCATGATGGCCAACAACCCTGACCCCGAGCGATTCCAAGCTGCTGCCTGCTACAATCAAGGCTTCTCGGTCGCCGACCCTGCCAACATTGATGGACAGTCTTCGGTCGAGTTCAAGCTCGGACTTCTTAACACCGACTACGAGTGCATGTATATTGCCGCTCCTAACCAATTCTTCACCGAGGGAGACGGTGGGTTGATCAACGTAAGTTACAATGCAGTCATGTATAAAGATATTTGAGCACATCAGCTAACAAACATACACAGCTTTCCTTTACACACACCGACCGATGCACCTTTGACCAGGAAACTGCCGATCTTACTTGCACCTAAGTGTTGAGCTGATGGGACGTTGGAGAGAAAGATATCCATATCCAAGTCGCGACGGAATAGCATTAGGCGCGGGTCGTCCGTATATGTTATTATTAGAAAAACCGAGTAATCTCCGCTTAGAATAATTCATGTTCTGATCGTCCCACCGTTAAAAGTACCTCCATCCGGGTATACGAATCACGTCCCAATCATCTTCAAACTCGAACCCCATGGCCTCACCGGCCCTCTTGATCAGCGCCAGTGTCCGACAACCAGGCTCTGTTTTCGTAACGGTCTCTGTCGGAGTAGGCAGTTCAGTTGTAGTTGCACTGATACCGAGACTTGAGCAAGCCTCAAAGTAGTCCTCCGCTGAGTCGCAGTACGTTGCGTAATCGGGCTTTTCGCTGGGCAATATAGTAGAGGCTGTGGCTTGTCGGCGAGCGAGTTGTGTCTTCGTTGGGCGTGGAGTGGGCCAGCCAGTAGGAATACGGGCTTCCCAACGCTTCGAAAGGATGGTTGTAGTACTGTGGCAGACTAGTCAGCGAGTGGTCTTTCGATTTCGTTCATCGTTGACGACTCACACTGTATATGGGCTGATAGTGACAACGTTGAGTTGCTGGCAGTCTTCACTCTTTTTTGCCAATGGAGGGAAGCCTGCTGAGGTGGTGATACCCGCAACACATGCATCCACAGTCGTTGATGGGATATCGGCCTCGGAAGTTGTAGGCAACTGGGAAGTGGCATCATCTGCCGTGGTAGAAACTTCTGACGAAGTCTCTGTAGCTGAACTGCTGATGGCGTCCTGACTTGTGTCTGGAAAAGCTGTTGATTCGGTAAAAGTGGTGATTGCTGTCGATAGTTCGGTTCTTGTAACAGTCGAGGATGCAAATGTCGAGAAATCTGTGTCGATTTGTGTACTGACTGTTGCACTTGTTGCAAGAGTCGACGTAGAAAGCTCAATCGCCTCGGAAGAAACGGTCGCGGAGCTTTCGGGGTTGACATCGACCGAAGATATCTGAGACAACGTAGAACCTGATGGCTCAGAATTCTGTGATGACGCGAGGCTGGTCAACTCAGACCACTGGGAAGTTGTAATTTCCTGTGTTGTAGTGGTATCGCTACTTTCTGAGGCTGTATCGAAGGTGACAGTTTCAGATACGGTCGAGCTCAAGGGCTCGGGTCCGTCAATGAGCTGACCATTCTGGCATTGAGAGACTATAGATAGTTTAGAATCGAAGGACGCCTTTTACGTTTTGCGAATTCCAATCAGGATCTTACTGCCGTAAACTGCCAAGGTAACTGGTACACAACCAGGAGGTCCAGTAGCGAAAATGATATAGACCCGGCCGTCCGAATCCTGACAAAAGCCTGCATCGCCATTAGGTAGGTTTTCATTCACAAAGGCAAGCCTTTGACCTGAGGAGGTAAAGGATTTTGTTATGGCACCGGAAGGTGGGAGATCTTGACCAGCCAATTCCTTGTAATCTTCTCCTGAATAGTAGATGGGCAGGCCACTCTCAAAGAGCTGGTCTTCTGCTAAATTAAAAGTGGTGGCAAAG
This sequence comes from Fusarium aywerte, assembly GCA_013186375.1. NCBI lineage: Eukaryota > Fungi > Ascomycota > Sordariomycetes > Hypocreales > Nectriaceae > Fusarium > Fusarium aywerte. Next base: position 12,611 of record JABCQV010000013.1, read on the forward strand.
GAGCAAATATTGGGGTTGTCGTTACCCACAAAACCTCTGGTTGCTCGTTTATCGATCTCGTGGCTTCGCTTTTGATTGATAGGTAGCAGGATAAGGAGGATGATTGTTCGTCCGGCTGGTTCGCTGATCGAGGCGGTTGTTGAAACAGCACTTGTTGTTTGATCGGAAGATGTTGAACTGAATTCTGATTCAGTATCCGTTGGTCCATTGGTTTGCGATGAAACCTCTAGGGCAGAGGACGTCGAAAGGGATTGAGGTATAAGCGAGGTTTCCTGTTTAGCAGGTGAGGTAGTACCTGGAGTTGATAAGTCCTTCAAATGTAAATTCACCAAGGAAGATCTGTAAGAACCTACTTGTGAAAGTGCCAGTCGTAGCTACTGATGTATTCCTTCCAAATATTGGTCGGACTGATGGGGAAACCGGAACTCTGCCTGTCTCTGTCTTTGCCAGGCCCGGTGCATTTGCCTCGGCCAAATAAGTAGATAAGTAAGTCACACACCATGTGTCTGCCTCTGTCGATGCAAACTCATTGGGTAGAGCAAGACCCCTGGCTGCTATAAGAGCAATCATAAATGCGTAACTTTTCATTGTTCAGTCCTGAAGTTAGTTCTGGATTTGCAAACTCTGAATGGGGGGTACTGCAATCAAGAGAGACCCGAAAAAATATTTGATTCTGTGCAAATAACGGGAAATTAGGATAACTCAGCCATGTGTTTCTTCTTAGGGCTAACTCATTCTTTTGTTGGGTCAATTTTATCTTTCTATGCAGTAATGTCTGTATGGTGATGTTCTGATTGGTCTTGTTGGACCATTCGGTCAAAGGGAGGGACAGGAATCCAGCAACTGCAGCCAAGATAGAGCACTACGATGCAAGGGAGGCATCAGTCGACGGAACTAATACTCCGCTTGGCACCTGTACATATTTCAACCTCGATAGGTCATATTTGTAGTATAGTCTTAGCCACTCAATGCCATGCCTCTGAACGGACTATATGGTCTGACCACTTTTGTAGACAAGCTACCATTGTTTCATCGCAAAAGTTTTCCAGTAGTTGAATCCTTAAATATATAAATGATCATTTATGTAATACCGTATCCAGTAGAAGGGGAGCTGAAGAACTGGGAATGCTACCGTTCGTGCAGTAATAAACCTGATGCTAGTGCGACCGCAATTGATAATACCACGCGTCTCAACTAAGTTGGGTTGTTAGATGCGACGAATTAATAAGTTCATAAATCTTATTATTTAAGACCGCCCTGTCGCTTAGTTCGGGCGTAGTTAATGAGGTAGATGGATATATCGCTCTTGCAATGTAAGTTCTCCGGCGACCTGGACCCTTTTTTTCATACGATACCAAAGTGCCGGTCTTAGGGACTTGGAGATAGTCTAGGCTAGCTAGACAAGACAAAGTGATCGAAGTCCGAATACTGCGCGCTTGGCGATATCTTAAACGAAATTCACAATACGATGCTCACAAACGCGCTAGGCATCATGAAACTTCATCTCCGTCGATAAATTGGCCCAGGCGGGGGACAAATAATCTTCACCAATTTTCCTCGCTTATAACCTTCCCGTTAATTTCAATTTATGTCAGCGAATCGAACGTGTGACGGAGACTACAGTTCGAAAACGCTTTTATCTGTCGCTTATAAGCTGTGATAGCAGATTTGCTCACTGATAAATGCTGTGGCATTTTACCGAGAACTAGCAAGATGAGAATACCATACAGATGCCAGCGCACTCGACCAATAGCTGTTCATAGGCTTCTTATCAGCGTTTACTTTGGAGAAAGCACGCTAATCGGCAATTGGAATATTGGAAGAAAGGGTCCGCAGGGTGTTCCCAACCTCTTGATTTACCATTGTATGGGACAATCCGGCCAAGGACCGCGGGGTCCCGATCATGTTATGTCCTGGTCCACTTTGAGGCAATCACACTAAACCTCTTCCAAGTTAGTGGCAGCTGAATAAGCTTAAGCCATGCTACACGGAGCTACGGCCCCGGAGCCGTACCCCGAATCCGGGGGATCTGATAATGTTATCTATGCCGAAAATGCTCCGTCCGATTCGGTATATAAACAGCTCTCAACATGATCTCTTCTATCTATCTTCCTTTACCTCTAATACTTGTTCATATACCTCAAGAGTAAGCTAGACCTGCCACATTTGTGTCCTTGTCAAGCTAATATGCCTAGTGTCTAACAACAAGCTCGTTCCTCTCACCATTATCAAGGGCGCTGGCCACGAGCACATCCCTATCCCCGAAGGAGAGTGTGCAATTATTGCCGATTTCCACTCGGTCAAGTCGCAGAGCTCCCACTCTACTCCTTATTTGACAACCGGCTTCTACAGAGTCGTTCCTGGACCCACTCGATACGGCGAGTACGACTACGAGGAGACTAAATATGTTCTCAAGGGCCAAATCGACATCACCGTATGTGTAACTCACAGCCAAATTAACTATAATTTATTCTAATAATTTGTGTAGGACGAGGCTACTGGCAAGACGCATCATCTCGTTGCTGGAGACTGGGCCTTCTTCCACGTAGGATCCAAAGCTCAGGTTAGCCGTTTGGATCTTCTCAACTCCGAAACATCAGCTAATATTTCTTCTAGTTCTCGACCAAAACTGAAGGTGTTGCATTCTACGCTGTTACCCGACCAATGAACGACGGCCACCCTAACCTTGTTGGCCGTGAGGAGAGCAACTCCAAGTTGTAAAAGTCATTGTTATTATAGCATGTTAATGAGTCACAATAAAGTTCTTAGACATATAACGTCCCACATAATTTCATTGTGAAGCATGGGAATAAGTCTCATATACACATCATGCCCTGACTAGCGAAAAGTAATATGCCGCTACAGAAAGAACTGCATTGCATACTAACAAAAATGTAGCTATTATTTGAGAATTGCGTGTAGACTTGCAAAGGTTTCGGACATACAAACTTTGTATATATTTCTGTATGCGAAGCAAAGAAGGAACAATGATAATCACAAACACTTATTTTGTATCATAGCCAATTTTCACCCCTGTCATCTTGGGGTACCGGTGTCAAGTTAATCCTTCGTGCATACATCCCACCCTTTTGCCCTTGAGATCTTGAATATCTACACCTCTCGGCTTTACCCTCTTCACGTCGACTAACCTTATTATGTTCAAATGTAAAAACGACTGTTTCTTGTTATTTCCAGTCACCTAATTGACGCTGGCCTGTTCGCACACAAACCCTGAGAAACAGGACTTTTTGAGCGACTATTCTGCTGTGGACAGCGCTCTAATGGCTTATGCATCACCATCCATAGGGTATGTGATAATTGACGTACAGTCTTTCCGCGAGTCAGACCTTTCCGCGAGTCAGACTCACGATATGTTTCATTTCCACCGTTGTACCGTTCCTCGCCTTAGTATCTCTCCATAAGGAAAAAGAAACAAAGGGTTCAATCGCCTTGATTGTCAGCCTTACCGCGATACCATAATACATACAGACCCCGGTTTTGTCATTGCGTTTTTTCTTGGCACCGTAAGCTCCCTAATAATATCCGTCCTGACAACCAGGTTGGTGGTTTACTGTACCAGCCGTGTCAGCGGGACAGGGGCCCATTTTACGGTATATGCGACCTCAGCTATTGGTCCTTGACGCAGCAGGGTATCTGCTCCCATATGTCTTAGCTGCACAGGCAAGACAGGGGATGTCAGCCTTAGTCGCTCTTTGCGAAATTAGCTGTCTTGAATTTCAGCTCTGTAAATCATTTTATAAGCCCGACTTCGAGTGTTTTCGCTTAGAGCCGCTGACTGTATATATTTTTCGTTCGTCCTTCCTTCTTGGCCATGGCACATCATCTTGCTTTCATCTTGCGCGGCCAGATCGTTCGTATACGCAATGTCTGTTTCAAGTGATTGGGGACCAGTACCGGCTGGCATCGACCTCACGGAGTCACAGGATGCAGAGATCCTAAGATCAGTTATAGCCTTGATGACTCTGGGTATACTAGCAGTGCTTATTCGGCTCGTAGCTAGATACAAGTCGGGAATTAGCGTTGCCGCGGATGACTATCTCATCTTGTTAGCATTGGTAAGTTAAGCTCATCTGTTACCTATACAACCTCCTCGAATACAGTAACTGAAGTATAGAAATAGCCATTTTCCCTAGGTACAGCGGCTCTTTGTATTATGAGTGTCCAATATGGTGGCGGAAAACACCTATGGGCTGTGACATTTGCCGAATTCACGACATTATGGAAGATGACATACGCTTTTGTCCCCATCTACGCAACCACTGTAACATTGACAAAGGCATCGATCTTGATATTTTACCGACGTGTCTTCGGTATCAACTTAGCTCATCGAATATGTATGGGTCTAGTCATTGGATATTGGGTGGCCATCATCATTGCCTGGTTTGCCGGCTGTCGGCCTGCGAGCTTCTTCTGGGAGCAGTTTACGAACCCAGAAGCCGAGGGCTATTGCATGAACACGTCCCTGTTCTACTTTGTCAATGGTATTTGCGCAATGCTGATTGACATCAGTATCCTTTGCGTGCCAATTCCTACCAGTAAGTGGTGCACAAAGTACGATAACAGTCCAATTCCCCGAATTAACAGCATCGATAGTTCTCAAACTTCAAATGGCAAACAGTCAGAAGGTTGCAGTGGGAGGAATTCTTCTCGTTGGTGCCTTGTAAGTACAGCACTTAGTATAGTATCTTTTACGCAAACGCTGACATTAGAGTTAAGTGTGTGTGTTGCTAGTATCTTCCGAATCATCTACATGGATAAGCTAGTCAAGGCTCAAGACTTCACCTGGGCTATGGCTCAGGTCTTTATCTGGTCTTGCTGTGAGCCCCTAGTTGGTATTGTGTGTGCATGCCTACCAACATTTGGCCCATTGCTGCGACGATGGTTTAGAACGGTCGCCTCAACAGCCGATGGCAAAATTAACTCAAACTCTTGGGATCGGAATAAGCCAAGAAGTCAGTGGAAGCCATATCATGGTGGCATCAAGCTGCGCCAAGACGACGAGTTGGAACTAACTATTGGCGTGTCCAATGAGGATGCTCACTTTGAGAGTCATAGCGGCAAGGACGCTCACGTGTAGAACTAGTGCAGCTGGGCCAGTGATAGTATGCCAAGGGGGTGATAATACTACTATTATAAATATCGATAGACTACTCTGTAATGCTGCAAGGTAATTTGTCATTCTGTGTAGGCTTAGCATCCGTCGTTTCTTTTTCTACACCTTAGCCTTCGAAGTATGGACCTAGTGATCTGCGTGAATTCCGCTAGCTCAATAGGCTTCCCGGACGCGGATCCAGGGATTCGATTCCTTGTTCGCTTACCCCTAGGCTTGATTAGCTTTGGGGCTGTGATAATGTCTTACCCAACGGGCACTTGTTCGGTGATATCACACATCTTAGTGGAATCATACAACGGTACCTAGCCGGGACGAAGCGTAATTTGACATGCCGTCAACGGTAATTTGTGAGCTAAAACCATCGTTGTGTGGGATTTTATCTGTGAGCATTCATAGATTCAGATACAGAACTCAGTAGTGCTAATAAAGATAGGCTGACTAGTATTTACAGATCAGCCGCGTCATGCGACAAGTGGCTAGAACTTCAAAAATATACCGGGTCGCTTGTGCTGAAGAATGTCTCGGTCAATTTCGCAATGGGAAACGTCGGGTTCAACCCGGAAATTGACTAACAACGGGGAACTTTCCTAGCTCACCGGCCACCAACGACCAACAACCCTTCAGCGGCGAGCCTCGCAGGCGGAAGCAGGGATTCAATCCCCGTTAGATACTTATTTGTGGAATAGATCACTGACCGCCCGTGCCGCCGCGGTGATTTGCAAGACATCCGTCTACTGTCACACTGGAACTGGGTCCTGACAGGGAGGTCAATACATAATCTTTCCCTAATTAACCAACACCAACAAACCACAACAACCAGTCAGCCCAACGAGAGCTTCAACACGGGTATTCGGACCCTGCATACAACCCAATAAATGATCTGCGTCTCGGGTGCGTTGCTCTAAGGTTGGACCCAAACTTGAGGCGGGGCAGAGCCATGGTGAAAACACACATCGTCCTGCTCGGTTGTGAGTTCGCCACTTTCTGACTTGCCTGGCAGGTGGGTTACAATAAAATAGAGACACTAAAGCTCTATCGCCATAAGGATTAGAATAGCGACAGAAACCCTTAGGCTAGTTAGATGATCTTCTGACCAGATATTTCTGTAAGCCTTCTCTAATGTCTCTATTTTTTTGTGACTCACCTGCCTGGTTATATCGTAGCGATTTAAGGGTCAGAATTTGCCGAGATAGGAATACAATCTGGCCGGGGTATGGAATTACTATAAATATTGAGGCTGATCTGTCTTGACTCAAGCGACTCTGATCTCCGGAACAGCCCTAACAATCCGTATGCCTGCTCCCTGTTACTTCAATGCTAGTGCACGTCCAAGCTGCTCTTCCTCTCCTACACGACTCGAGTGATTTTCAGGTAGTATTTGATGGTGGGGCGGACTGCGCTATCGTGCATGCGTTGGCTTTTGAAATGGAGACCTAGTCGAGGTTGACCAGGATCTAACTATCAGATATCACTCTCAAGTTTGTTTGTACATACATAAGTTGATGCGCGTTAGAAATGAGTTTCCTTTATTGCCCTGTTTTCCTTTTTCCAGCTTACTACGATTAAGAAAAGAATACGCCAAAAAGGGCGCAGCATCATCATGTCTTGTTCCCCAATCACCGGTGACCCGCTCCTGGAGCAGCCCGCTTTTACTCCCACGCAGAAGATGCGTGTGGTCTGCGTCGGCGCTGGGTTTTCGGGTCTACTAGTGGCGCACAAGGTTCAACACGAGTTGAAGCTGGAGAATGAAGTTGACTTGGTCATCTACGAGAAAAATCCCGATATTGGCGGGACTTGGTTCGAAAACACCTATCCTGGTGCCGCTTGGTAAGTATTGCTGTTCTGATCTTGAACTCCCAGAGATAGGTGCCACCAATGGTACTAACGTTTTATTTTCGATTCCAGCGATTTTCCAGCCCGTAAGTTCTACCCTCTCTCTAATCAGCTGGTTGTTTGGAAGGGACCTAGATGCTGACATGATCCAAGACGCTTACGTCTTCCCCTTCGAGGGTAACCCGGATTGGAGCAAGTTTTATGTGAACCAAGAGGAGATCCAAGCCTATATCAAGCGCACGGCAGAGAAGTATAACCTGAACAAGTATGTTCAGCTCAGAACGACTATCAAGGAGACCATCTGGGATGAGAACTCTGGAAAATGGAAGATCAAGCTTGAGCAGGGCGGCGAAATCAAAGAAGACGAGGCGGATTTTGTCATCAACGCGTCTGGGTTCTTGAAGTGAGTCCCGTGATGAGAGTTCTTTATCATTGGCATACTGACTATTGCATATAGCAAGTGGAAGTGGCCTGATATCCCAGGCCTTTTTGACTTCAAAGGCAAGCTCATGCACAGCGCAAAATGGTATCTCTTACTTCTAGCCCGTTTCTGCTCTTCCCTTGCTAACCAGGTCACAGGGACAGCACTTACGACTGGAGACGCAAAAAGGTGGCTGTCATCGGCAACGGGGCCTCTGGAATACAGCTTGTTGCCGCCATGCAACCCAAAGTCAATAATCTTGTTAACTATATGCGTCAACCTACATGGATCTCCGTCAATTTCTTGATCGAAAAAGCCCCGGATGGTACCAACCATGAGTACCCAGAAGAACAGAAGAAGACATGGCGAGAAGACCCCCAGGCTCTTTATGATTATAGGAAAGAGCTTGAAAAGTCGTGAGTCTCCCTCTAGCTCTTTATTACACTTGGATAGAGGCCTTTGCTAATTCCATGCCAACAGCATCAATGCCTTCTTCTTCGTCATGTGTCTAGATCATCCCGCACAACCATTCTACGAAGGACTGTGCAAGGAGCGCATGCATGAGTCCATGAAAAACGACCCAGAACTCGAAAAGCGCATGTCTCCCAAATTCAGACCCGGATGCCGTCGTATCACGCCAGGTGACGGTTACCTTGAGGCTTTGCAAGAGGACAATTGCCGCGATTGCTGGGACCCGATCAAGCGCATCACAGAAGATGGTATCGAGACCGATAAGGGTGTAGAAAAGTTTGACCTGATCGTGTGTGCCACTGGATTCGACAGCTCATGGCTGCCTAAGTGGAAGCAGGTAGGCCGTGATGGCGCCACTCTCGAAAAGCTATGGAAAGATGATCCTGAAGCTTTCTACGCATCAATGGTTAGTCATATGCCGAACTATGCCATGATTAATGGACCCAACGCTGCCATTTCTCATGGCTCTGTGATACAGCAAATGTCTTGGACTGCAGACTTTATCCTCAAATGGGTAAAGTACATGAACCGCCACCAGATCAAGTAAGCAAACTTTCACTTTGCCCTCATTTCATTGCTTCCGAATCACAACTAACATCATTTGCGATAGAACTCTTTGTGTCAAGGATGAAGCAGTCAAGGACTATAACGAGTATACGCAAGAGTTCCTTAAGCGTACCGTGTGGTCGGGCGAGTGCCGTACGCTATATAAGAATGGTCGCGCCCAAGGACGTATCACCGGTGTGTACGGTGGCTCAGTTGTGCACTTCCAAAGGGGTTTGGAAGAGGTCGGAGGTGAGCATTTCGACATGACTTGGAGACACAAAAACAGGTTTCTCTGCCTCGGCAATGGCACAGCGGAGACTGATGAAATGGGTGCTGGCAATCTTGCGCCTTACTTTGAAGCATATGCTCCCATGTCAAAAAAGTAAGATATGCCTGAGCGCGACTTTGTACGATGTTTAGATGTAGTACTTAGATCTATCAATCGATAATTGACTATCTTCTCGTTCCAGTTTCATTCTTTTGATGGTCTTCGCGGAGATGCTCAAATCAATGTGGAGAAATGATACCGCCCCACGGAGTTATAATAAGACTTGTTCCTGACTTTGGCGCCTAGGTATGACATGACAGCTTTGATCTGATAATGACCGTTCGGCTTGTCAGTTGTGCCTCGCGAAGAGGTCCAATAGCCGCTCGTGTTTATTCTCGTGTCGGGCCGTGTCCTACTTGAATGCTACCACTTCGTCTGTTCACTATGATATGACTGTTGCGGCACGGACCCAGGGATTTGTCACGATATGATCATCGGTAATACCGGTTGATTGTAATGGTCTCTAGATGTAAAAATGGGATAAACGCGTTAGTTCTCAAAGCTACCTGGGCAAGATCAGCCATACATAGATAAACCCATAAGAGAAAAGACCTGCATGAAGTTTAGCCTTAACCAAAGGGCATTATTAGCAGAAGTAGGCGTCCGAAAGGCTTCGAATTTAAATTTCCTGCGTAAATTCTAGTATGTGGTAAGAAGATCCAATCGCCCACTTGCACCATATCCTACTTCGCGACCAAGCTAACTGGTACGGAAACCGGCGCTGACTCTACTCTATTCTCTTCGTCCATGGTGGAGCTCTCTTTTCTCTTAGGAATCCATCGCATACGAGAGTCCACAACGGGTCCCTGGTACTCGATCCCGTCAACTTTGATGGGGTCTTCCATAGCCAGATACATGTACCAGTAATACACGCTGACAAACATACCACCTCCAATAATGTTGCCGATGGTGACAGGGACCATGCCCTTCCAGATATAAAGACCTACAGTCAAATCAGGGGTCTTCAGCCAGATCGCCAGAGACATGTAAAACATGTTTGCAACGACGTGCTCAAGGCCAAGAACGACGAAAGCAAAAATAGGCCACCACATGCCGATGACTTTTGAAGCCAGATCCTTGGCCTGTACTCCGAGAAAGACAGCTAAACACACCAACCAGTTGCAGCCAATGGCCTTGAGAAATATCTGGTGAACTTGAGGCGTGATTTGCTTCTTGGTGACAAAGGAGATAACCACCTCCTTGTAGGGCTCTGCGTCAAAGACACCGCCATCTGCCGATAGTCAGTCTACATTTACATACAACCGGTCTGACAACTTACATCCCATAATCATAGACATTACGAACATCGATCCCGCAAGATTACCAAAATAGCAAAGAAGCCAGTGCAACAGCATTTTACGAATGCGTAGCCGGCCCTGGAGGACAGCGGTCAAGGTGAACTAACTCTCATCAGCCACAGTTAACATCATTCTTGCCAGTGTAACCTACCATGGTTGTAGCAGTAAACAGATCTGCGCCAGTAAGCACCACAAGCACTAAACCAAGGGGAAAAACGCCCGCGCCGAAAAGCTTGACCAGGCCCGGCGCGTTCTCGGCATACCATGGAGCAGTCATGGCGCATATTGAAACGCCGCAGCCAAAGCCAAGAAGACAGCCTGCTGAGACGGCTGATAGGAAGACCTTGTCAGGGCGCATGTTTCCTCTCTTGACCCCCGATCGAGACACAAGCTCGATGGTCTCCTGCGGTGTGTAGGCTGCTAGGTTGGAGATACTAACCACAAGAGGATTGCTCATGACGTTGAGCTTTTAAGGTTGTTCCGATAGTGAATATTTGAAAAGTGATTCTTGAGTGTTTGAACATAGTTCTTCACGGAAATGTCTGGTTTTTATTTACAATCAGTAACTCCAATTTAAGCTGGTCGGAGACCCAAGTCGACCCACTATAAAGCGTGCTGTAATGCCGACTTAACATTATGTCAGGAGAGATTTACGTATGACCAGTGGAAGAAATTTGATAGATTTGGTGCCCGTGTTCTATCAACCCACCTTGCTAAGAGCCCTAGTACAGGGTGCGGCTATTGCAGGCTCCCCTCTCCACTCATCTTTAGTCTTGCACCCGAGGATCTATCTCTGGAATTATAGTGGGCCATTTCTTGCCTCTCCAAGCCAAATGACATGTCCTTTTTTAATACCGGGTCCAGAGAGGGTGATGAAACTCCCTCCAGCTTGAGGGTTTGCCATTCGGGCCGTTGGATCCATTTGCCTGAATGGTTGATCAGTCACGACGAGCTCCTAAACCAGCTGCCAAGCCTCTAAAGGTTCAAGACGCAGGTGCTTATCGGCGATAAGTATTTTTATAGTGTTCACAAAGGAGCTCTATAGAGTGTACAGCACATATCTCTGAGGTTGGCTGTTCTCGGCTGCGAAAACTTCATTATATTCATATCCTCATGGCAGCATTGGGGATTCTTGGTAAAAAGGTGAAGGTGTGCACACATAGCAATATTGAAAACTACAGCTAATAATTAGACATACATTGAGTTCAGAAATAGCTCCCATAGTTAAAACAGCCCATCCGCCTCTGAGATGTGGCAAACCAGGTGCAAGACAAACATAGCTATCTCAAATGCTGGAAAAGCCAGGAACGCGAGGAGATGTACTGCCCGTAAAAGTACTGCTCTCTTCCCACGGCCAAGGGAACCTGCATCTGCCGAGCATCGTCCCATTTGCCGTTCTGCAGCTCTCTTCCCATCTTGCCATCATCAGTGAGACACTGGATAATCCATTTCTTAGCAATCAGATCTTGACCGTAAAAATACTGTTTGCCATCAATAGCAGAGGGAAATTGAACGTGATAAGTTCCATTCCAGTGGCCGCTGTCTGTCTCATCGCCCATCTTACCACCAGGCAGGATCTTTTGAATAAACCAGTGACGTGTCGGTTGTAAAAGATTGCCCATAGCCCTATTTTCGATCGAGTCTCCTAGCGATGAATTCCCGAAAACCCTTTCGAGCCCACCTACGAACAATCCCTCGACGGACTCAATTTCACCAAAGATCCCACCTGGGCTACTTCTTCCACCTGCATAGGGGTTACCCACATCTTGAGCGTAGATGTACACAGTACCGCCAATAGTGAACGGAAACTGGGCCGCGTAGTGAGTTGCCCAGTGGCCTTCTTCAGTTTCGATGCCCATTTCACCTCCAGGAAGCAGTTCCTGGATGAACCAGTACTTAGTGTCGAGGTTGTGGCCAAAGAAGTAGTGCTGGTTGCCAACCGAGAAAGGGTACAGGACGCGATAGGCATTATTCCAATGACCGGAATCGGTTTGGGCTCCCATTTTCCCACCTGCGAGAAGTTCTTGGATAAACCAGAAATTGGTGCTTATCTTGTGTCCACAGAAAAAGACCCGATCGGTGATCGTGAATGGAAACTGGACCGCGTATGAATAGCCCCAGACACCCGAATCTGTCACAGAACCCATTTTGCCACTGGGGAGAAGCTCCTGGATAAACCAGTACTGGTCTGAAGGACACTGTCCGTACAGGAACTCTCTCCCACTGATCGAGAAAGTGAACTGCACTGGGTATGATCGCCCCCAAGAGCCATTGTCAGTCTGGATACCCATCGCGGCAGCCATGGTGGAGACTTGGATGAACAGACGTTCTGCTGAGAAGGTGGGTTATAGTTGTCACCGGGCGTGCGCGATGATTAGAAAGAGCGTAAGTGGTTGAGAAGACTGAGAGAGATATCGAAAGTGCGAATGGTTTCAACAGGGTGTCGGCGCAGCCCTTCTTATAAATTTCTGCTCGACCCATTAGCGGCCTTGTTCTGGGACTCATGTGCCTTGTTGTCACTATTTGTTCTCAAATACATGAAGTCTTTTTGCATTCCCATTGGTAAACTGTTATCATCACTCAGATCGCCATATCACTGCCACCATTTTACTAACATATGCAAGTTGTCTTAGAGGATAATCTCGACTGGTCTGATGTGCCATTGCCTGCACTGAAATGTCATAGCGGGTTAGGTCGAAGAGAGTATTACCACAAGTAAAGTTACTAAGACTACCGTTCACAAAGAAATTAGACCAATAATCTACCGCAAGTCTTAGATTTAGGAAAAACTATATTCACCAGGGACTTTGTAGGGTGTGATGATACTGTCCACAAATGGTTATTACTTGGTACATAATAGAATAAATCCGGCTAGTTCATGAACTATATAGCATCCCGTACACAGTCATAGATAGACCGGCTACTGAAAGTCTATAACAACTATGGTTGATATAGATGCCCTTTTTGTGGCTACTGTGTGTCTGAACCTATTGAAATCGCGGCGTGCTTTTTGCTGCCGCCATTGAAACCCCATTGATTTGTCTTGGCCTCAATTGGTTGACCGCTTCTTTAGCTCGCTTCCAAATAAGATAACTTGTCTAATAAACTGACCTGTAGGTAAGCTCTACAGCTCGGATTGACACCTTCATCGCGTACCCGCAATCCGCTGGCAATTCAACACATGGTAGGGAGTAGATACAGCGCATCCAGTCTCTCCTATCCAATTACCTAGTCTTCGCAGCCAGCGACAATCCCAACACCAGTACCAGGCTCCCGAGAATACACAGGCGAGAGGCTCGGATTATTACAATTTCGATCTAAAACCGACAAGAAAAAGCCTGGCTCATTCTGGCACTCAGACTTAGATTGTGAGCTGGTACATTTACGAGCGGCACACATTGGCTTTATTACAGTGTACTCAAGAAAGTCTTAAGAATACCATGTTAACTTGTGAGGATATAGCATTCGAAAAGGCAACTGAATTAGTAGAAGTTTATGCAGATGGCTCGCAATACTCGGATAAGGATTACATAAGTATAGCTTGCTGTAAACATCATCTTCAAGTGAAGCTTGTGATTAGCAAGATGACAGATTGTTACCACGTATCGGCTAGCACGAGGCTAATCCCATTCACATCTAGCCCCGGGAGAACCATACATATCGAGTCTGGGGTCCATGATGAATTTTCTGCATAGCCACGAATCTTTGTCCAAATCACTGTAGGTAGTCGTTTCGTACGTGAAACTATTGATACCAATACTCCGAACTATTGAAGTCTGGACCAAGACCCGTCCAGAACAGGACTTCAGCTGAGGTCGGAACCAATTGCACCACAAGTGAAAGTGGACCCGGACGGTGTAGGCCGCAGACGGCTCGTACCGAAGATTCAGCTAGACTAGCATCAGCCGCTGTACTATTGGCGTAGGGAAGGGTACTGCATGTTGCCCAAAATGGTCAGGTCAAGTGGCAAATCATGTTATTAACAAGTGTTGAGGAGAACATAAATTAGATATCTAGTCACTGTATTTGTGAATCTCATTCATCAACATCTACCAACTCCATTTGAAACATGACTCAACCACGCACTTACGACAAGGACTTTATTTCCCGTCCAACTCCGACTTCCAAGCCGAAGCGCATCATAATCTGTTGCGACGGAACTTGGCAGTCTTCTACAACTATTGATCCCAAGAAGGGCTGTCCCTCCAATGTCACTCGTATCAGCCGTGTCCTAGCTAAAGCTGGCCTTGATCGTGACAACAATGAACGCCAGCAACTAGTATACTACGATGCTGGTGTAGGCACAGGCGACATCACGGGAACTGAGGCCAAGCGACAAGGTATAGAACAACTTTCGGAAGAGCGAAACCCGAATGCTAACATTTAACAGGCTCACAAGGTCTCGGACTCCTCGAAAATGTCCTCGAGGCCTACAACTTTATCGTCGCCAACTACAATCGGGGTGACGAATTGTATTTCTTTGGTTTCTCCCGCGGTGCCTTCACCGTTCGCTCAACAGCTGGCTTGGTACAAGAGGTAGGCATCATCAAGTCACACCTGATGGCGTACTTTCTAGAGCACTACGGCAACTTTATTCGTGGAGAAGACTTCAGCAAACCGTTCGTCGAAACTGCGCATTGGGACAAGTTCCAAGCTCACAGTCCCTCGCCGGTAGCTTGCTTTGGTAAGGACACCGTGATTCAAGTCATCGGTGTATGGGATACTGTCGGCGCCCTAGGCATTCCTGATATGGGCCACTATATCAAGATCAATAACTCTTGGCTTCGTAAAGCATACCAGTTCCATAACACAGATCTAAGTGCTAGTGAGTCATGCCCCTTCACTTCTGTCAGCCACTCTCTGGAAGTATTTACTAACCAATAACGCAGATGTCAAACATGCGTACCATGCGCTTGCTCTGGATGAACGTCGTGGCCCCTTTTCTCCTTGTCTCTGGTGCGTGAAGGGAGACAACAAAACAACGAGACTTGTTCAATGCTGGTTTCCCGGCGCCCACATCAATGTTGGCGGAGGCAGCTCAGATAATGCCCTCACGGAAGAGGACAAGAAAAAAGGAAACCAGCCAAAAGGAGATAACGAAAGGCTCTCCAGTGTTGCGTATGCCTGGATGCTCGATCGTGTTCGCCCTCATCTCGCGCTGGATGAGGAGGCTTTGCAAATGCAACTCGCAGAGATTGACGCTGTCATCCACAGCCCTGACGATCCCAAGATGAAGGCCTGGGAGAAGCAGGAATGGCTCATGGGTAAGATTGATGATAGTTATACCACCGAATACAAGGCCATGGGCAGCGCTGTGATCCGTACTCCCATGGACTACTACAAGCGCGAGGAAGGCTACACCGTCGAACGAGTTCACCCATCTGTGCATTTCCGACAGGAGTATCACCGCAGCTTGAACGAGAAGCTCAAGAAGCCCATCGAAGTATACGAGCCTTTGGCTATGCAAGGTTGGAAGCGCGAGTACGAGGCAGATGGTGTAGGAAAGGATCTGAAGCCGCGAAAAGGCTGGACTTGGACAAAGTACAAGAAGGGAGCTACAGAGGAGAACAAGAAGTCGATGATTGAGAAGCGTATGTGGGAGTTCGAAATTGGTAACCTGCCTGATGACACGAGTATTGAGAGGTGGCTGATCAAGAAATCATGGAATGTTGAGTCTTACTTCAAGACCGTGGAGCAGGGATGGTAGAAAATTCAACTATTAGATTTGATGTACAGATTACTAAAGCTTGTGCTTGGTCGGTGAATTTCAAAGGCTTGTTGTAAGGAGGCAAATAGGAGCCACACAAGATGATCCATATAATTGACAATTATTGTAACTTAAATTATATTAATTAATTTGGTTTAAACTGGAGGTATATTGCATAAAGTAGCTGAGTTTATCTTTTCGATAGACACAATCCTCGAGATACCCTTTTTAGGGAACTCGGCGAATATCGACAAGAAGGTGTCCATTAGCATAAGCCTCATTGGCACCCCTGACCTTTCCATCACCACGGGAGCACTTGTCCATAATATATCCGGCACCACGAGCGACCTCCTGACAGGTAGAAGTTGAGGTCTTGTCACTGGGCAGTCCAACAGCCAGACCAGTGATCTGAGTTTGTCCACGTCTGCAGAAAGACGTACCAGAAACACCACCGGTGCATTTCTGGTTTCCTAGACTGGCAAGGTAGTTGATGCATTCGACAGCTTCATTGACCTATTTAGTTTGTGTTAGTTGCCTCAACACGATATTCGGGGATATAGCTTTCGAAACGCACGTTGGCCAGAGTGTCGGCGGGAAGATCATCTCGGCATCTCACCCTGCGCTTCTCAAGCGTGTTAGGGACAGCAACAACCGCAGAAGTGGCAGTGAGGAGGAGAGTGACGGAAGTAATGAAGTTGACCATGTTGACAGTGAGTTGAATTGGTGCTGAAGTAGAACTGATCGGATACCAAGTTAGACAGGGAAACAGCAAGTCTTTATACTGAATATTATTCTTATTGTCCCCTTAAAGTGAGTACCTTCGTGCTCGAAAGATCCGCTCGCTTGTATTATCTTCATCTGCTGTCTCGGTCTCACGTAGCTTTGATAGGACCATACAAGTCAGGGATTCATTTGTAGTTCAGTCTAACACATATAGTAAATAGGGTCAGCATCGGCGGGCCAGAGTCGCACCGTGGGGTTCAGGCTCTACTCTATGCTTACCGGCCCACTCTGAACGAGGCAAAATATACATTTGCGGCAGTGGCCGAACAAAGTTCACCCTGTAATTACTGCATTTTTATCCGTTGTCATTGCTGTGGTCAGACATATTGCACTTAGCGCTTAGTGAGAGCTCGGTTATTGGTAAACTTTCGTGCCACTTCGCTGGCCGTGCAGCTCGGATGCTTCCGTCTTACATCCAGGGCCGAGCCCTTTGAAAACGCAGAACGTCTTATGCGAAGCCTGCAAGACCGCATTAGATAGATGCGGTGAGGTTGTAGTGATGAACAGCACTCAATAATGCCTTGGCTTTTCAAAGTTCATACAAAAGTGCTATATGCCAGTTACACCGCTTCTCGCTGGTGCGACTGTTAAATCGGGAGAGCAAGTAAAGGGCTTAGATCTTT
Organism: Fusarium aywerte; assembly: GCA_013186375.1. NCBI lineage: Eukaryota > Fungi > Ascomycota > Sordariomycetes > Hypocreales > Nectriaceae > Fusarium > Fusarium aywerte. Next base: position 29,755 of record JABCQV010000013.1, read on the forward strand.
CTGCTTACTATGTGACGATAAATCGCACATCCTCGAAACATTTGTGCAGTCCTAGAATCGCTGTACCGGGTCCAAAGTGGATTGATTTGGATACCCATAATGTGATTCTGCAGCTGTGGATTTAGACCATCATCCAGTGAAAGAGTGGATACTCAATAGTATTGGCAGGGTAATTGATCGCGCTGCCGTCTATACCAGTCACATCGGAGGCTAAACGGCTAATCCTGTAAGCTTTAGTCAAGTCTTACCGAAGGAAAGTAGGTACAAAATTACTGACAGTACCCAAAATAGAAGGTAGGATTACATGTACTACAGCAATAGGTCTTGATAGATAGTCAGTAACCGAGGGTTGAATACTCCACTGATAGAATTAATAGACCAATTGCTGATCCATCTATTTGACGCTATAAAATGCAGGCCAGGCTGTCATGTTGACTGGTGCACTGGTTACATCCCAATGACACACAAACAGGCAACTTGCTCTACAGCTTAGACAGCATTTCTTTGCCATCAAGCACCGAGAGATGAATTGGTGAGATACCTTGGACCTTCATCACACTGCCGCCATATATGAGCCAGTTTCCGTGTTTCACTGTATCTTTGCTTACCCAGTGAGTATCATCGTCTTAACAAGCTCTTGATGCAAGAGCTTGATTGCCAAGTCAACACCTTCCCGGCCATTCCATTAGAGGTAGATGCTCGTCAGCCATACAAAAGGAAAAAGAAGAAGACAAATCAAATGTCTAAAGAGCAAGGGAAACAAACCGCAAGGCCCCATATCGGGATCCTTCCAGCAAAGCAAAAGTCTGCACTTAGTGCCATTGCCTTGAAGATATCAGTGCCGCGACGGATACCACCGTCGGTATCAATAGGAATTCGACCTTTGACCACTGGAGCACATTCTCGCAAGACGTCCAATGTGGAAGGAACACTATCGAGTTGACGTCCACCGTGGTTGGAAATGATAACGCCATCCAGGCCATGATGAATTGCCAACAGGACATCTTCTGGCGTGTAGACTAGGACCTATTAGCTAGGCTTATCACTTCTTCGGGACACGGAGAGATAACCTCTTTGATCCATATTGGTAGCCTTGTGTATAACCTCAGCAGCGCGACAGCTTGAGACCAGTTTAACGAGATATCTTTCATCGATTTTAGTATTCTTCCAGGCTGAACATCTTCCATCGTAGCGTACCATACGCGAGAGGTTCGTCCTTCAATGCGAGGCTACTCATGGCGACACCAGGTAAGAATTAGGATACTGAATCCCTGCAGGCATTCCAAAATTGTTCCGTGCTTCGTTTAGACGGATCCCTAGAGTCGGAGCATCAGCTGTTAGGATTATACCGTGATACCCACATGCTGTTTTGCGGGCGATGAATCAGCAAACCTGTATGACTGATCAAGTTTTATCATAAACCTTCAGCACGAGTGGCAATAGACTTGGTGATAGCCTTGTCCTTTAGCATGTTCAGCTGCATGAAGTACGGGTTCCCGTCCCCAACGCTAATGACCTCTTCCATTGATGTGGTCCCATAAGCTGAAAGAGCTATAGGGATGTTGTTTTCCGCCGCAGCAACGGATGTCCCAGACTCGCCATCAGGATGGGCAACTTTGTGCGCAGCAGCGAGTGAAAATCCAAACGGAAATGCGACTTCCATTCCCAAAATACTTGTTGACGGATCAACGCTCGAAACATCTCGCAGGACTCTTGGTCTAGATTCATATCTGTCGAAGGCAGCCTCGTTGTCTCGAAGGCTGGTCGGTCAACATGTTTTCATCACACGGATTGTCTGGTTGTGGACATACGAGATCATGTCCGTAGAACCTTGATTGTAGTATTCTGTATATTCTTCCTCAGCATTAACTTGGGTTACCGGTTATTATCGTCACTACCTCGATAAACGAGCGGTAACTTGCTGCTCCCTTTGATCTCAAGGTCTTTGATGCAATGGATCTTATTCTGAGGATCAAGTGAATGAGGATCAAGTGAAACCCCACGGTTGGCCATGGCTGAATGACAGTGTTGGAAATGCCCTGTCGTACAGATAGTTTCGTAAGTTAAATAAAATTACTGCAGAAGAATGAGAGATAGGTTGAAAATGAACCCACTGAACGTCGAATGGCGTTTTTTAGATTTGTATCTTGCGAACTAACGGACTTGAGAGTATAAAAACTGGGGAAGGAACTGGCGACAGTTGCGTTGTATTCAGGCAGGCCTTACCCAATTCAGTTATCTCTGAGCGATACCTTCGTGAACCCACCTTGTTATCGAAAGAAGCAGCCGACTGAAAATGCATACCATCATTCGATACCCTAAACAAGGACGTAACGACCACTATCGCAAGGACTAGTAGCGAGCCTAATAAGTATCATTTATCTCAATGCCGTTACTGTTCTCAACAAAATGACGCACGGAGTACAGCTAGTTGGACCTGCGGGAAGTCGCAATTTGGTACAGTGTAGCCTACAATCGACGAATGTTTTAAAGATTTACGACAGAGTATTATGATAAATTTATAGTCCAATCATCCTGTTTTAAAAGTTGAAGCAAACCCGAGATTTTCCTACATCATGGGTTAAAAATTGACTTGGGGGTAATGATTTGAATGACATCCAATCCTCTTCCATAATGATGTCATTTACATACCAGTTAGTAGATAATAGATAGTAAAGAGGCTTTAAAGGGCAATGTTATGAGAACAAGATTAAAATACGCGATAGTGTACAAGCATTCATAATTGAGGATAGTTATCTCCTCGCCATCAGATTTAAACTCCGATCTCGAATATAGCTTATCAGTCTGCGATTCACCTTTCCAGAAACAGCAGGCATAGGCGAAAGGTGCATATCAACGGGGGTTGCCAAGGCTTAGCATGCAAGTTTGATTCCCAAGCTGAAACCACAAACATAGGACTAGTTCATCGTCGCTTAAGTCTAGTCCGGAATCACCTGCACTTCCTCGCCGTGTTATGACGACAGTCTTATCACTTGAGGTCTAGGAGGTGTTGCGCGTTATGCCGAAATGACTCAAGTGGATGTCGATTGACCCAGCATTCTGGATAAGCCTGCTTCCGGCCTCTTCCCCGAGCTTTGCGGGGTACCTAGCAGGTAACTCTTATCTGACATGAAGAATTGAGGTAGCCAAGAGTCTGAGGTGGTAGTAAGAGGGGGGACATCGATCGGGCTACATATATAAAAGCATATTCGCCCTTCTGTTTGGTTGATTTCGAGAACGTTCGGCATTTATTTTCCTCTCTCTCATACTGTTAAGCCTTTGATAGGCTCTTTCAGTATAGATCATGTCTCAATCAAACGTATCCAGACCTCATGCCCATGAGATGGTAGACAAAGAAAAGCACGCCGGGTCCGGTATCTCCCGTGACTCGTTCCAAGCGACCGAGTCCGTTCCTATCAGCAATGATCTTCATCGCACCCTCAGTCCGAGACAAGTTCATGTCAGATAACCTTAGTGCAGAATTACAATCTTCACCACTGACCACGTCCCAGATCATCTCTCTAGGCTCCAGCGTCGGAAGTGGACTCTTCATTGCTACAGGCAAAGCCCTTGCGAATGGGGGACCGGGCACAATGTTCCTTGCGTATCTGATCGTCTGCAGCGGCGTCTGGGCCAATTTGCAAACGCTGGGCGAGATGACGATCGCGTTCCCGGTTTCTGGCAACTACATTGACTATGCTAGTAGATGGGTAGATCCAGCTTTGGCATTTGGAGCTGGTTTTGCCCAATGGCTCGGTAGGTTTTCTCCCGACAAGTTCAGAAGGTTCACTCTGACTGGGTCTAGGATGGACTGCAGTCTTCGCGGCGGAAGCAGAGTTTTTCGTAGTTCTTGTCGACTATTGGGCGGAGGGTGCGGTACCTCATGGTGCTTTGAGTATGTATCCAGATCAAGATGCTGATATCCTCGACTGACATCTCCTAGTTTCTATCTTCCTCGTCATTTGCCTCATTGTTTTTCTCCTACCGAACAAAGCCTTCTCTTGGCTTCAATGCTTTGGCTCTTTAGTCAAAGTCGCCTTATTCGTGTTCGTGGTGATCTTCTCCATCGTACTATTCGCAGGTGCCGGGCCAGATCGACTGTACGAATGGGGCGCTTCGTGGCACAATGGACTTGCTTTCCAAAACGGATTTGGGGTTAGTAGTCTAGACACATGACGTGGCAAAAGACGTTACTGAAGGTACTAGGGCTTCGCGAGCTGTGCTTTACTAGCGATCTGGGCTGTTGGTGACCAAGTGTTTGTTGGTGTTATGGTAGGAGAGGCACAGTCTCCTCGATACTCCATGGGTCACGCATCCACCCTGGTCCCTCTCCGCGTCGGGGTCATGTATATGACTTGTGTCGTCCTCATCGGTCTTCTGATCACATCCGATGATCCTGCTCTTTTGGGCTCATCAGGTTCTGTCGCATCACCTTTTGTTATTGCTGCCAAGGGGATTAAGGTAATCCCTGATATGATCAATGTGTGCATCATTATTGGCATTCTTGCAATTGCTCTCGAGTCTATCTACCTCCCGTCTCGTATCCTCAGAACCATGGCTTTGCAGGGATTAATTCCGGGGCGGTTTGGTTACTGTGACAAGCGTGGCCGACCTCGTTGGGCGCTTGCCTTTACGTCTGTCATCGGCGTAGTTTTGAGTTACATGAGTCTCAATGGCAGGTATTTGTCTATGCCTCAATGAAATCAATAACTGACAGAAGTAAGCTGGTGGAACTGAGGCCCTCAACTGGTTCGTCTCGATTACAAGCGCTTCTTTCTTTTCCAATTGGGCTATCATCGCTTTCACAAGCTTCTTTTTCCACCGCGCTTTGAAAGCACAAGGGGACGAGATCTTCAGCCAAAGATATGCTTGGAAGTCATTTGCTTGGCCCTCGTCGCCAGCTTACCTGATGCTTGTATGCGTGCTTCTACTTGCATGCTTATTATCTGGAGCTATCAGCCCTATTGTGAGTGACTCCGTCAATCATCGTTTAAACGTGCTCAGCTGATGTGTTTATAATAGGATGGCAGTGGATTCACAGCCTACAACTTTTTCCAGAACCTAATTGGTCTACTCATGATTGTGGTATTTACAGTAGCCTACAAGGTATTTATGCGCACCAAATGGCGATCTGCAAAGACTGCAGACCTTCACACTGGTCGCAATGAGCTTCGTCCAGATGAAGTTGAGTTCTTGAACGAATACTACAGTCGCTCTTGGTGGCGACGCCTCGGCACCTACGTCTCCCTTTACTAAAGAACTCGAAATACTAGTTGTAACTTATTAAGGTTGACAAAGTGATTACGGGGAAGGCCTAGTCAGTATGAGCCTTCCAGGTAGCTGCACAGATGCGAGCAATACATCAAGTTAACATGAGCGTTATTCCTCTTTCCTTAATCAGTGTTCTTTAAGGGACGTAAACCTCTTCCGCATGCCATGTATGTCAGATGTCGCGGATAATATTGTGACCGCTTCTCGCAGCGTTGAAGCCATACGACTCCATTTTCTCAAACAATTGGGTAAAAACAGCTTGACGGAAGGCATCAAAAGCAGCTGAAGAAGCAATAAATGTTGGCCAAAGACAGGGCTCAGCGATAAATTGTGCAGTGGTCTTCACAGCCCCTTTTCTTTTCGTAACATTGTCCAGGACGAGCTCCACACAGGGCCTTAGAAGCTGATGGGCCGTACAACGGACATTCGGGGCAAATAAATGATCAACGCATTGTGGAACGCGCGTATTTGATGCTTCATGATAGCAGCGCTAGTAGCACAATCGCACGCCGCACTGCAGCTTTCAGATTCCGACTCAACATGCCAATCTAAGATCTCTTCCTCTAAGCGAATGCAAATTGCTACCAGGTGCTCGGCAATAAATGACGCATCAGCTTTCAGGCCACGTTCGCGCTCTAAAGCACGGATTACTTGTCCGCTGTTGTAGATGAGCACTGCTAGGCGCTCAGGAATACCGTATATCTTGTGAAAAGGTATGCCACTTGTTTCTGAATCGCCCGCTAGGTCTAACCAAGCAGATATGTGGTACGGGTCGTCAGGTACTGATATATCGCATGTTGAGCCATCCGACCACTCATAGGATGAAGTATCGAAAACACCCGTGAGGTGCTCATCCCTTGCACAGTGGGCGTGCTCACATGAATATTCTGAAGATAAAGGTAAAGAGGATGTAAGGTCCGCGCTTTGCCAGAACATGATGCGTTCGACTTCTTTCTAACTCGTATCAGTTGCTCACATCCATTGGGATGGATAGTGCAAGAGTCGGTGTCTCCAGACATAACCTTAAAACAGTTAGTATTCGTTTGTCTATGGAAGGGACTCTCGTACATCGATAACCACCATAGGAAGCATAGTCATTAGAAAGTCTTTATACGGAAGCTTCAGTGGAGAGTGGAACTGCTGAGATATTGATTCTTTCAGTAGCCTCACAGCTTGGCAGCGAAGTCGCACTGCTATTTCAAGCCATTTGTGAGATTCATATTTGCGTGCGTTTTGCGAGCAGTGGCTAGATAGTATGAAAGCGCTCGCAGCCAGCAGGGTTTTGAGTAGTGCGTGGCGAATTGGTGGGCACTATCCACGAACCATAAGCTCTCCAGCTGCTTCAAATGCACGAGGTAGTTGGATAGTCTGCCAAGGACTGACATCATTTCCAAAAATGCCCAAGAGTCTTGCAACCTTATAAGTGTAGTGATGTAGCAGGTAGCGGTGTTCTTCGGTGAACGCATGGGACCCGGGGTGATGCTCAGATGATAGCATCGAGGGGGTTAAGGCATAAACGGTATGGTCTTGGCTGGACAACATGGCTGGTGTATCAGCTGCAGAGATGGACAAGATTATCCCGTCCTCATCGGTCTCAGGAGCAGCATCCTTCTCAGCTCTTTCACCCATCGGTTGAGAGGCACTAGTGGCTGGACCAAGGATCGGATCATCCAGAGGTGATAGGGAACCAAAACCGGAATCATCCTCGGTATTCCTTTCCGCAACTTCATTAAGCGATTCCGGCAAAGGCTTCTGCAGTACAGATACACCGAATAGTCCAGAGGTCTAAGTGGCTGCAGCGGAGAGGCATGCTTCTTTCGAAAACGCCTCAATCTTGGCATAGGTATACTCGATTTCATCCAAGCCAATTTGGGCTATCGGTCTACTGTAAATTCATTTGAGATATCGCCATGATGATCGAGGTGACAACTTGCTAACCTATCATAAGTCGCCTGCTCCTTATCTCTAAACTTGTCGCTGGACCAGCATTTGGGTTTTCGATTGTCCGTGGGGTCAGCCATTGCAGTCGCACACTGTAGCCTTCGCAGAAGACACCGCTTGAGATGCAAGTCTGACAAATTGGTCGCGCTTCATCACAGCGGACACGACGGCTACGGCAAGTCCAGCAGCATGTGTACGTTTTGGTCCTGGTCTTGGTCTCATGCCGACGCTTCGGTGGTAGTGATTGTACTTGTGGCTGGGAGAGACTGTGAAGCATGATGGTAATCCTTGGATTAATTTGTATAACATATAGGCTTCTCTGGGCAGGTGCTGGCGACAGCCGCTATTTTATAGCAGGTATCTAAAGCTAAGCTGTCTTAGCCATGCACTAAACTATCTGTAACTGCGGGGTAATGGAGGATTGTGTTAGTGTGACTTTCATGGCCCGCAGGATTGGCAGGGCTCCATGTTGATAACGGTAGAGTAGCGTCTATGTAGTCACGTTAAGCAAGGATCAACAATTAGAGAGATAGCAAAAAGTAATACGAATATTCTCAAGGCACCAGACACATAACACTGCGATTACCTGGTGACTTCAAGAAATCACCCTCCGGGCAACAACTCATCAAAACAGACTTAGGCCTCGCCCATACATACCCGTTCATACCTGCGCATCCTTTGCCCAAGACTCCCATTCATAAGCAGCGAGCATAAACGGGCCCACGCCATTCTGCCCGTTCCTAAGGGTTGGCTGGCCTACATAGTACTAAACATGGTCAGCGTGCTCTCTTCACCGGCGCTGTACTTACTTCAAATGTCACATTCGAACTGAGTAGTCCACACTCAGCGACGGTACCGTTGAGAACGATAGTGTTGTCTTCACCTTCCTCGATAAAATTGGTGACAAGACTTGAAAAAGCATCCCTTGCTGTGTCAAGGTACTCACTGCGGTCTAGGTAACCTAGGTCGATGGCTTTTAACATACCCCAGGTGAACATGGACGAGCCACTACTCTCAATAAAGTTCCCCTTACGCCCTGGATAAGGCTCATTCATGACCTGCCACCAACTGCCAGAAGCCGGGTCTCGAGATTCTTTGAGCCCGAGAGCGACAGAGTTAAGATAGCCAAGTAACTGGTCATAACCAGCATGGCAAGTGGGGAAGAACTGCAAGACTTCGACAAGGGACATGAAATACCAGCCAAGAGCCCGACCCCAGACGTTGGGCGCCCTGCCTGTTTTCGGATCAGCCCATGAAGCTTTCCCATCGACCCAACCGTGGACATGAAGTCCAGTGGTTCCATTGATAGTGTGTGTGTGAATGAGCTCATATTGAAGTAGGATATCATCCCAGGCTGTTTCATTGTTGAAGTCGAATAGATTTGTCCACTTGGCGTAGAATGTATCTCCCATATAAATGCCATCTAGCCACATCTGGTTTCGGAAGAATTGCTGGTGCCTACGACGCCTGTTAGATAAAAGAGGCAAATATGGCTGTTATGAGTATCTTACCAAAAGCCTCCAGACGGTGAGCGGGGATACTTGTTGAACATTCGTCTGATGGTGTTGGCTGCAGTCTTGTACTTCTGATCTTCCGTCTGGTTGTATAGATAGAGATAGTTGTGTCCCATTCGATACTCATCGAGAATATACTTTGAAGTGTTTAATCCTTTGATGGTGCCGTCTTTTAGAACAACCGGTCCCGCGATCTGACCGATATACCAGTTCAGGTATTTTTCGTCTCCAGTAAGCTCGTAAGCCTTTTCGAACCCCAAGTACAGAACTGCATCCTGGTATCCATGGTCAGGTGCGACACCCTTGGCGATCATTGTGTCGGCCATTCGAGTCAGATACGAAGACTCGGCCTGAGCAAATGCAGTTTTGAAGACCAAGGTCCATAATAGAAGGTACTTGGCGACATTTCGTAACAGATACAACATTATTGGTAAAGCTGCTGCTGAACTTTCACGACTGAAAAGACTGAGCCTGTGCAGCAGTCTCTTGGCGGTTGAACCGCTGTTTATATACATACGTATTTCCTCGAAGGACGACAAAGCGAGCAGCCCCTAGCAAAGATCATGACACTTGTAGTACAGCAGAAAACTAATGCAACTTTGCGCCTTGTGATATGTCGCCTATCAAAAAGTCTTGTCTCAATGCCTTATTTGGTCACCAATGAGGGGAGATGGTGTACATCCAGGGTCGCATTGAGTTTGTTGATCCTCCAATAAGAGGAAGGCTGCCTCTCAACACATGCGAGGCCTTAGCGAGGCCTTAAAACTAGGGATATTCATGCCGATCTATGCATTCTTCCAAATATGATAGGTCCAGGTGATCAGGGTGAAATGGTTTGTTCTGGGGTAAATGTCACCTTTATGCCTTCATAGGTCAGATCAAAAGAGATCTGTGCAACTACCTGACTCTCTGTATCATGCAAGTCAAGTCAGGCGCTCAAGAGCTACCTTCTTGTGCACGGTTTCTTGATTTCTTTACGTTTGTTTCCTTGAGCCGTTATATGCGCAACCGATGACATTTATGAATGACGTAACCCACCACACATGTTAAATGAAGTTATCGCGAAGACTTTCCTTTTTGGTCGGACCAAGAATCTCACACACAAAAACCACAGCTCAACATAGATCTTGAGAGGGTCCATCATTACCACAAGCTTTTGGAAAGACTACCATTGCCTTAACCAAGGTCAACAATGCTTACTCTCTCTCACCACCAGATTCAACAACTCCCTAATCGTCTGAGAGCGAGCAGATGCCGCAAGATGGTCGACGAGCTATCTAAGCCTAAAAGTATTATCTGACGCCCATCGACCCCTCCCCCCATTCACAAAGAACCATCCATTAACCCATGCTGACTCACTTCACGAATGGACGAGGCGATCGCAACTTAATCATGCCATCAACCGCTGGTACCCTCGCGACAATCAAGCTATTGAATGTTTCAGGCAATGACGATCCCACTCAGGGTCTTTCGGTAGTTTTCAACGCAAACGGAAGTCCTTTTGGAACTGGCTAGTGCTGGCTCACACAAGCCGAAAATATCAGAAGTCGAGACAGAAACACTACTTTCTGGCGATGGCAAGATTCACGTGGGTATTAAAGAAGGATATTTTACAGGTGCAGGCGAAGTAATCAAAGCAAACCTGGGAGGCAAAGTCTTGATAGAGATTTGGGAAGTCTTTCAGTCACGTGCAACAATTACTATAGGGAGAGCCTGCAGCATTATTAAACAAAGTGTAGGGTCTGGACTGATGGACCTAATTGTTGGAAAGTCTTTACTGGACGCTGTAAGGGAGGAAAATTTAGGAACAGAGGTGAAAATGTCTTAAGATTGCTGAGCACTACAGGGCCTAAGCAAACAGTAAGACAAACAACTTTCCGGTAGTTGTCGATTCTAAGAGCTATTCAGCCTTGAACTTCACTTCCCTTACGTCACGAACATTTGATGCAATTCATACTTGTCTCATAGCGTAAGCGTAAATCCTTCATACACATAATATTAAACGGGCTAAACTAGTTCCATAAACCAAATAAGTAAATAGCCAGGCAGCCGAAGTGCTTCAAAGCATTGGCGGTACCTTGGCAGATTTCAATAAAACGTTAATCGGTATCATTCAAATCTAGACCTTAGTTGGGGCCACCTCGTGGATTTGCTGACCCTCGGAGGAAACATTATCGTTCTCCTCATGCAAAACCTCCTTCTCGATCTTTTCCATGGTGACGTGACCAACAGCAGCATCCTCACCGTCGATGACCTTGGCAACCTCCTCAAGAGTGGGACCTCGAGTCTCAACATACATGAAGTAGATGAAGACAACCTCACCAAAAACCCAAATGGTGTAGATGAGGTAGAGTCTCCAAGTGTTTCCACCGTAGATTTCATCTCCACCGGCTTGCCAGGCGGCGAAGGCCAGAGGGTTAAGATAGTTGTTCAAAAGGAGGGCAATCTGAACAGAAATGTTCAGGATCATGAGACCCTTAGCACGGAGAGAGTAGGGGAGAATCTCAACACCATAGCCAATCAGGAGACCAGACCAGCAGGTAGAGTAGAAAACACCGTGGAGCCAGACAAGGAAGATCATGGCGTTATTGGCTCCAGGAGCTTCGTGTTGCTCATAAAGGCCGCAGGTGAGAGTCCAGAAGATTAGAACAACGAACATGCCGCCGGTGGCAAACAGGAAAGAGAAGCGACGGTTGAGGCGTTCGACGAGCATAGCGCATCCAATGGAGACAATCATATCGAGAATGGTCTTTCCGGCGGTAATGATTAGACGATCCTGCTCGCTCTCCAATCCTGCATTCTTGTAGAGAATAGCAGAGTAGTTGGAGACAATACCGTTTCCAGACCATTGGGAGAAGATACCAAGGGAGAAGAGAACAAGGAGACGGTAGCGGTTGCCCTTAGTTTTGAGGAAATCGATGTAGGAAGAGCTGTTATTGGCCAACTGTTCAGCCTTGATAGTGTCGCGGATTTCGCGGTACTCGAACTGGACAGTAGGGTGGTTGGTATCGCCGTTGCCGTGGTATTTGGTGAGGATGGCCAAGGCCTCGTCATGGCGATCCTTGGCGATGAGGAAACGAGGGGACTCGGGAATCCCTAGGAAAATGTATGTTAGCGCATCTGTTGAATAGTGTCCAGGCGCGTACTTACAGAAAAGGATCACGAGCTGAATAAGACCGGGAGCACCCTGGAGGATGGCAGGGAAACGCCATGACCAGTTGTTACCCCAGAAAGAGGTACCGAAGCAGGTCCAAGAAACAAGGAAGGAACCCAAGTTCCAGAGACAGTTGTAAACTGTAGTAAAACGAGCACGGTGTTGGGGATGACAAAGCTCGGCAAGAAGCATAGGAGAGGCAATTTGAGCGAAAGAGTTTCCGAAACCAAGAAGGACACGACCGCCAGAGAAGGTAGCGTAGTCGGGAGCACCAGCCTGGAGGCCAGCACCTATACCCATAATGATGAAACCGAGGCCGATGGAAGGGCGACGACCCCAGCGATCGGTGATGATGGGGACAAGAGGGATAGAGGCGACAGAACCAATCTGGTAGAGGGCGATAAGGAGACCGAGTCTGTCACCTTCGGGATTATCGAAGAAGTCCCTCCAGCTTTCGAAGTTCTGAACATTGTTCATGTACATACTAAGAGTTACCACAAGTCAGCACATCTCACCAAGCCACAGACTATGTTTGCGTGAAGAAACTTACCCATCCCAACCAGTTCCCATAGAAGAAGCGCAGAGAACACATGCGAAGAAGCACAACTTCCTTAGAGCTGGGTCCCTGTACCAAGTGACCTTCTCGAACTTGGGAGCTTCATCACGAAGCTTCTGCGTCTTCTCGTCGGCCCCAAGGCCGATAATCTCCTTGATACCCATGATGATGATTTGTTCAATCAATCAATCGATGATAGTTAAGAAGAAAAGATTGAACTGGGTTTACTGCTGTAGTGAGAAGTGAAGAAAAGAGTGGGTGAAGTCTGGGGGGCATCCCTGGATAGATATAGAAAAAACGCGTTGAAGGCGTGGCAGGCCTGTAAGTTGAAAACACTCAATGAGTGGACGGACGTACGGACCGGACTTCAGACCCCAGATTATGGGGAGGGAGAGGGTAACACTCGAGCAGGCAAAAGGAGCGATTGAGTTATCAAATGGTAGTCGTCCGCTTAACGGGTCCACTTCATTGAATGTCAGAATGGGCGATCTTGTTCCACCTTGGCTGTCTTGGAAGACTTGGAAGTCATGAGTCTTAGCCAAGATGGAGGCCGGCCCGCGGTCTGTAGACAAGGGCATGATGACAGGGATGCACAAAATACAAAATTGGATCAGTCACAAGCTGGGGAGAAATAAGCTAGAATCTCATTCTGGCCCTTTCGAACAACTGATGTTGGTCGTTATTGCACGGAGTACTCCGTGATGAGCCAAAACAATGGGGCTCTGCGTTGCAGAATCGATTGACCCCTTGTAGGCAGTATTCCCGCTATTAGCCTGTTACGGTTGCCCTACCAAGTTGGGGGATAGCCTCGATTTAAAAAAAAAGGGGGTTTGTTTAGTCATAACCTAATTTGTTCTTTCGCCACGGTGTTCCACCCAGGAACACCATGCTATTTATCGTCCTGTCTCTGATGCACTGATCGATATCTACATCCAATGTCCTGATCTGATCTTTGAGTAGTATCATGCATCGACTTCAGGTAACTTGACCGAGGGTACATGACAACTGAGCACTACCTTGCAATTGTATTCTGCCGGTGGCCAAAGTCTTAGAGCAACCACCAAAACACTGTGCCTCCGTCTTCGGCTTATTCCAAGACATTCCATGATGCTTCGTACAGATCGTTTCCAACCAAACAGCGCTGAGAGCTGAATACCAAATAGTCTCAGCGGTGCGGAATGAAATCCTTTGACCGTGCCCAAATCCATACTCGGGACATTCTCCAGTCTTGGCCTAGAGTGGAATTTGGCTAAATACGGATAAATGCGGGTAAATACAACCATATATGAATGCCAAGCATGCGCCAATGGTATTGTGATTCTTGGCTGATCAACTCAATCCGCTCATGTCGTCTCCGTTGTCAACCGCAGATGCGAAAATAAACTTGCGAAAACCCGTTCTTTTTCGGCATGTTCCTCAAAGAACAGACACAACCGTTATCATCCCATTTCGACACGTGGACGGAATTCAACCGCCTCGGGGACCCTAGCCAACAGTCAGACGGTTGAAAGACTGACCTGGGCGGGTCGCCTGCTGACCCCAGCGAAAGCCAAGGAGGTTTAAATGGAGACAACAGAGCTTTTGACCAAGTCTCATACGGCGGACAAACATCCACCAAGCACTTGGCACTTTGGCGACTCTTTCGCCCAGAATTTGCTCTCCACTTAACAAGACTCGACCGAGCTTGCGACAAGGAACGAGGAACCGAGGGCCGAAATCCCCATGGGCTCGAAGAGTCTGCCCCATACTCTGGAGACTGCCCCATGGGCTCAGAAAATCTCCAGGTTTTCTTAGATTTGAGTGCAAGCATGACCGATGGACCGATTTGGCTTTGACGTGCCTTGGGAGACACTAAAGCTGTCTATCGGCGCCTTGCGGCGATGGCAGAAAGTGGCATAAGTTAATTGGGAATCTTTTGCCATTCCGCATGCAATTCGCTTGCAGGACATAAGTATATGCCACAATCGCACTGCAATCACGATCGAATTCATAAACCTTGTATTTTCGCACCAATCGCTTGTTTATTGGACCCTTGCGTACAGGGCAACGATTAACACAGGACGCGAGTCACCGCTTAAATGTGGTATACTTAGGTTGGTGATGAATTGGTCCTCCTTTCGCGCGTAGTCTACGCTGTTAAAGTTGGATAGGATATCTCGTGCTAATTTTTGCGACTCTAAAAGTGCTTTCGGCATTAGCTATATTTAGGCCTGAATTCCAGGCTATTCTCTGTATGGGATTCGGTATTTTCAACTCAGTCGCTGAATGTGGAAGCATCATCAGTCTCAAATTGTGAGCATAGGGTAGGACTACTCAAGACAACGGGATCATCCGGAAAAGGATGCCCTAACACCCAGTATAATCACTGCCACCTTCACAAAATGGCCAAGATTCTGAAATTGGATGCGTTGGTAGTGTACCGTTGTGCGGGTAATTGCAACAACAATCGAGAACTGGCCACGGGTGACTACTACGAATCGCCTTGGCCTTGGCTTCGGTGACCATAATTCCACCTTTGTGGTTCACATATATGCAGGGCTTCATCTTGCCACCCAAGAATAAAGCTAGGACCCGATTGCACCAATGCACAAGACAGCCAAGTACATGTATATGTTGGTGGATTGAGACAAGTACACACAGTACTACTTACTTGGCGTGGAGAAAACATCACCCCTACGGATAATGGAGATCTGTTGATCCTAGCCTACTCAAATTGTTATTTCTGGGCACGAAGAGTAAGTTCAACAACGGTTAAATGACCTGCAACCTCTTAATGGCTAGAATTGACCCCTGAGCCATGCATCCTTTGCGAAAGGGCGTTGACTCGCCGCACCTTCCCTTGCCAAGATCATGCAAGATAAAAATGTTTCTACCCAGACTCAGTGCTCTACAATCGCACATCAGTTGTTGCGCTTGGTCCAGGCACTTAGGCCCTCGAGGAACTTGGTATGAACATCGGCATCTCCAGTCTTCTGCAAAACCTCCTGGTACTCTTTATCGCCCAAGCACTGGAAGAAGAGCAAAATGCCGGCCCAAATGAAGTCAGTGTAACTGACAGTGTCGCCTAGAAAGTAAGGCCCTGAGCTGTTTTCCTTAAGTAATTCTGTAATTTCGCGAGCGAAGGGCTCCGCTCTATCCAGCGCTCCGGGGGAGTTTTTCTCTCCGTACTCGTACAGAGGCATTCCGACGTCTTGCTCTCGGGTGGCATGGAAGAAGTCAATACTCTTGTCGCTAAGAATATTCTTGGCGATTCCCGGGACGTATATAGGTGTCATTTCCATCATGAATTTCACCATAGATGCCCTCAAACGAAGCTGCATTGGGTGATTGAGGCTTAAGCTAGGCTCTGGGTATTTCTCCTCGATGAAATCAGCAATCTTGTAAGAGTCCATTACGTATGTGCCGTCGGGCATTTGTATGGCTGGGAGTGTGAACTCAGGATCCTGTTCGTTTGCTGGAACACTAGAAACGCGCTGACATTATTGAAATGTTTGTCGTAGTTAAGCTAATCTTCACTTACTGTCGGTTCAGTCGTTCCTTGATTTGCGGATACTCAAGCTAATTCAATCAGTACAAAAAAAATCGGTAAGTCTTTTGAGAACTTACCCATTCGGTCTTGTAGTTTAGTCCCTTGAAGTTGAGAAGCAAGCGCGCTAGGACGCGTCAGTATCGATTCTTCAACACTAAGCCAGGGCTGGAATAGACCAACTTCTCCAGATATTCATCGACCAGCAAACCTGGGGTGGTTTGGTGGGGATATCGAATAAGATCATGGTATCAGACGACATGGCTTTATCGAACCTTTTTCGTATGATACTAATCTATACGGGACAACGGGAAGGGAAATTGCTGCAGCACCAGGATATAAATAGTAACCGGCCAGTACTATGTGATTAATCAGCAGTTTGGGGGCTAGCCAATTGCTTCCTGGTGTTATATCTTTCCTCTAACCGTATCGATAAAACTCGGATCCTTCAACATTAAAAACGGCAATGTCCGAAGCTGCGCCACAATATCGCCGGACAACATGTAGTCGGGAGAACTATAGACTATTGTTTCGCAAATACAGGATCAGCAATTCTCAATTTCATGCTAAAAGCCATAGCCGCAATAACATTTACAACTGCTAGCAGTCACTGTCCTTAGAAATTTAATGGTTATATATGCCAGACTGTGGTCATGACAGGTCGTTCTGACATTCGAGCTTGTGGAAAGAAAGAGAGCTAAGACGACGGTGCAAGATGTATTGAAGGATCTTGAGCTTTATGTCATGACAATGCTCTACGAGTACAACGTTTCATGCGCTTGTCCTTTCTTCTTCCTCTTCCAGTCTACGTTTGTTTCAAGTAAAGAGCTTAGCTATGCCATTTGTCGTAGTGTTTCCACCACTCAACACGATGCCCAAATCCCAGACTTCCCCATTCGATTCCTTCTCGATCATAGACCGGAAATCCTCATTGAACAATACCACTGCAAGTGGCACAGCAGCACTTGGTTCAATGAAGAGTTTCATTCTCTCCAAGACCAGCTTCATGGCCGACTTGATCTCTTCTTCAGACACACTGTACATTCCATGGACAAGTTTTTGCTCGTAGAGGATCCCCCAAGGATGTACTCCCAGATAAGAACGTAAACCGTCAGCAATGGACATACTATCAACGTAAGTGATTCTCTCCCCTTGTTCCATTCCACGCTTGGCATCGTCGGCGCCTTGGTAGGAAGGCTCAGCTCCAAAGACTTTGATCCCCGTGTTCTCGCAGCTTAACGCTACTCCCGATAACATTCCGCCGCCGCTGCAAGCCGTTATGATACCATTCAGGCCTTTAACCTGTTGCTGTAGCTCAAGGCCCATTGTACCCTGGCCCAGGATAATGTCTGGGTGGTCGTATGGTGGAACAAGGCGTGCCCCTGTTTCAGCCACGACTTTCTCCGCAACAGCAAGACGGTCCGTTAAAGTGCTGAAGATAATATTGGCCCCGTAGCCTTTGGTCGCAGCGACTTTGCTGGGAATTGTAATAGATGGCATCACTACATGAGCAGGCATGCCATTTTCTCCTGCCGCAAGAGCAAGTGCTTGTGCATGGTTACCTGGCATTGTTACAATCAGCAATGTGCTTCGAAGCAGACAAGTAATGGGAAAGATACCTGAGCTATGTGTGGCAACACCCTTCTTTTTCCCGCCATTCTCAGCCCACCCAGGCTCCAACTTGAGTCTCTCGATGGCATGGAAAGCGCCTCGAGCTTTGAAGGCTCCAGCACGCTGAAAGTTCTCACACTTGAACCACAGTCTGAACTGAGGTTTCGCTGGCTGTGAGGGTTTATCTTGGCAAGTAAACGAGGCGGGATCCCTTGGTGTCGAAGCAAGTCTGTCGATGTAGTTGCTTGTCATCACCGGAGTCAGATGTATGTGAGACTCGATAAGACGATGTGCCTCGACAACAGAGTCTCTTGTCAGGGGAGGGCAACTTGAGATCTGCGCCATACTGTAGGGTTCGGGCGTCGGATCTACTAGCAAAATCGAGGTCAAATAATAATGGAAAGCAAAACAGAAAGCAGGTTTGGAGCGTTTACTCTGAAGTTAAGTCCTGTTGCACGTGAGCCATGACATGAAATGGTTCGGACATGAGACATTTTCCCTAGAAGCATGATCACAACAGATCATGGTTATCGCAACCACAATACGGTCAAGTATTAATTTTGTATCAGCATGATAATGGAGAGACAAATTGATTGGTTGTGCAGTGAGGGGCAGTCATTAATTATGTATGACAAGCTGGCGGACACGCTGTACTTGACCTTGACCCCGCCTTTCTCTCACCGTCTACTCTATCAACGCTAGCCTTCGAATGACTTTGAACATCAAAAGACTACAACTCAAATAAAAACAACAGCAACGACAACAACAATCAAACAATTCGTGCAGTTAACCAGCCGGATACTACGATGGAGAACGATAGAGATTACCTGCTCTCGCTCCGAGCCGTCCGAGACCATGCAACTAAAGTCCTACAGGCGGCAAAGCGGGGGAGTCTGAAGCACTTCGACTACAACGAGAGCCGCATGGGTGAAGTTGCTGATTATGTCTCCAAGGTTATCGACGTAAGTAATGCCTAGACACCGCAATACGAATATCCCTAGCTAACAACACCCTGCAGCGCGATTTTGGCCCCGACAAGTACAGCACAATTCCGCCTCATGGCCGCTGGCAGCATTTCGAGATTGGAGGTGTCCCTCGTGTCGACTCCCTGATCAAGAAATGGTCTACCGAAACCGAAGACGACAGTTTAGAGATCACACGACGCTTGGTGGATCTGTTCTTCGTATCGGTTCTTCTGGATGCGGGTGCAGGTGATGTCTGGCGTTTTACAGAGCCTGGTTGTGGTCAAGAAGTCGTCCGCAGTGAGGGTATTGCTGTAGCCTCGCTTTACATGTTCCAGGCAGGTGCTTTCAGCTCCGATGACTCTTCAAAGAACAAAGTGGACGGTATGTTTCGCTCCCATATCAGGGTATACAAAGCTGATGTTGAAATTCAGGAAAGGGTCTGGTTCAACTACAAGAATCGGATTTCAACACACATTTTCAAGTATCGGCCGATAATCTCATGGTCGGCGTTCCATCACGAGTCCAACTTCTTCAAGCTGTTGGGTCATCTTTACTAAAGCAGCCAGCTGTCTTCGGAGAGTCAGGCCGCCCGGGCAATTTAGTTGGTTAGTTAACTTGTGATGTCACCTATTGAAGATTGTATGCTCACCGCTAGTTGCCAGACTATCTTATGACAAAGGCCTCTGGTTCTAAGACTCTAGATTACGAGCAGCTTTGGTCTTGTCTGCAAACCCTCTTGATCCCCTCTTGGCCAGGAAACAGAACAGTCTTCAATGGCCAGCCGATCGGCGATGCTTGGCCTCTCGATGTTCTCGCTAGCATTGCGGACACGCACGGAGATAAGCAAAAAAAGAGCAGAATACAGCCTTTCCATAAGCTGACTCAGTGGCTCGCCTATTCTCTATCGGTGATTTTCGAAAGGCAGTTGGGATACACTTGGGAGAAAATGGAACTTGGCACCGGATTGCCCGAGTACCGCAACGGTGGACTCTTCGTCGACCTGGGAGTCCTCAAGCTCAAAGCGGATGATCTTCAGGCTGGAAAGGAGAGCTCGGGCCAAGAGCTTCCTCAATTTGATGCTTCATCCGATGTCATCGTCGAATGGCGGGCTATGACCGTTGCTTTGTTGGACGAATTGCATCGAATGCTTCAGGACAAGTACAAGCCGCGTGGGGTGGATCTTAGTCTTCCTCAGATGCTGGAAGCCGGAACTTGGAAGTCTGGGCGAGAATTGGCTGCTGAGTTTAGGCCTGATACGAAGTGCAGCCCGATCCTGGTAATCAGCGATGGTACTCTGTACTAAGCGGCAGCGCGAGGTTTCAATTTTGGCACCCGTGCCTTCCTATAGAATACACAACAAAACATTTGACTTTGTTGCGATACGGTATCTTCTTCCTTGGATTTCGCACTATTCGACCTGCGGTCAGTTATAACTAGTACCTGACCTGCCATAGCTCGGGTTGCCTCTTCCTTTGCTTTCCATGACTGCAAGTCCTTCGCCTCTCTTCAGTTCTACCAAGTTCATGTCCAAAAGCCTCTCATAGAACGGCACAGATCGCTCCCAGTCTCCCGTGAATAGCATTGCCCGCCGCAAATTTGGCATCCCATCCAGAACCTCTTTAACACAACGGATCAACCAGCTCCCCAGACCTTTTCCTTGAAGCGCTGGGTCAACCCACACATCTGTAAGATATGCAAATGTAACATAGTCGGTCACACATCGGGCAATACCGACGAGCTTGTTTTCTGATGGTGTATCCTTCAACTGAGGCTCTTCGTAGATACCGAAAGAAAGCGAGTTGTTGAGTAGCTCATGGAAAGCATCAGGCGATACAGATTTTGCCCAGTAAAAGTCATTTGAGTCAAAGATCTCTGCCAGGCGGGCCACAGGAAACAGGCTAGGATTTGTTGATATGAAAAAACGGTCATTTTGCCAGGACAGTGACTGGCACTTCGATCTGACAGATATCATAGTGGTAATATGGCCTTGAAGCTGGCCAGCGAGTTGTGGCAGGTTGGTTTGAAGATACGAAGTGCAGGGAGGGTTCAGTCATGTATCACCTTATTTTTATAAGAAAATGGTGTGAGTCATCTACTTGTTGAATACGCCCTTCGCCTTAAGACTCGGGAAGTGGCTGGAGGATCGGTTGAGGACAACAAAAGGACGTCAATGCGACCAAGAATATGTGCATGTGTCAACTCAAACTGTTACTTCGTCGAGAGATCAAATCAATGAATTAAGTTGAAACAGATCAAAGACAATTTTCAGTAGATAAACGAATTAGAGGCTATTCAATGCTCTTATCCCCCTCGGCGTGCGTGAACCGAAATGATCGGACACAGACCCCGAATCCTAAAATTGTCGGAAATGTCACCGATATGACCGCGACCGGGCAACGCTAACGCAGATTGTACTACTATCCGCTTCGTGTCTTAGCCGAATTGATGGCCGAGCAGCTTCTAAGCATTCCAGAAAATGGTCAACGTGGCTGTGTTGTCAGATTCGTCTTGTTAACAAGCCCTAGCAGCCATGTGTAGGGACCTTCGTCTCGAGTGATTATATACGATTGAAGCATACATTGTATCTTTAATCATAACCTACTAGCAGCCACTGCTATATCTCCTATCAATGATAATTTAGGTACTAGGAGAAGGATTTATGAAAATATTTTTCATGAGGAGAAGCATTTAAACCAAGGAGGACTATGACCAGGTTCTTACTGAGTTTGTACGTACAGTTGTTTATCATGGCATAATAGCAGCCCCAGTTTCGAAAGTCTAAAATAAGAGTGGCTTGAACGTTTGATACTGTTGCCCAATTCTAATGCCGGTGGGACTTGCAAGTACTTACGAGGTCACAGAAAATTATACTGACACTTTACCATGCTACAGCTAAAGGCTGAAATACCTGGTGGGTGTGACGAAGCTCCAGGCTGCTTAGCTTCCAGCTAAATAAGTATCATAGATCTGGAGACAGTCTTACTCTGAGCTGCGATCTATAGAATTGGGACTTCTGATTAGGGTTCTGGAGAGGGGTGTGATTGCAGAAACAGTTGCCGATCAATATTCAATAACCCCGATGCAAATGCAAGTGGTGCGTTTTTAAAGGGACAAGATCAACGTGTCGCTGACAGCTGAACTAATAACCTCAGATTGATTGGTACACAGCGTTAGTTATACGGTTGTGCCGTTCTGTCAGCAAAGCTCAGGTGCGCCAGCTTGTCTACCTAAGACCGGATTCTGTCAAATGGTTTCACTTTTCCTGCTACAAAGGCCATGGAGCAAGCCTCCAATGTAACATCACGTTGACCGTTATCTTTAGCTTGTAGGTGAGCATCACTAGACACATTGCAGACGGCCGCTCTGTGATCGATAATATGCAGAGACCCTGGTATGACCGCAGCCGGGATCAGTAATCCGCATTCCATTCTACAGACCGGTCTTGTAGTGAATTATTGGCTTCCAATGAAGACTAAATGTGCTTTGTTGGGTTTTTTGAAATACATTTTATAAATATGACACGATTTCTCGCCTCTTGAGTTGAATTGGATCTGGTACAGATTAAGAATATACTCTACCAACAAGTCACACGTCCTTGCAACCTCATTCAAGAAGGTCTAAGCAGAATGGTTCACCATCGCAAGCACAAAGCCGCGATGTCTCACCTTCAGTAAGTCTCCTGCTATCCTCTCCAGGATCTTTTACTGACCTACATCAGAGTGTCTTCGATTCCCTCCGATTCGGCAGTTGAAGAAATTCTGTTTGACTGTAGTCTGCCTACTGAACACCCCGCTGTTGAGCGAATCACGAAGCCATTGCCTTTTAGTAACAACATATCTGACAATCTGGCTTGGGCTGTCGCTTTCATTGATCGTGCCGGACACTTGTCTCAGGTAAATTATATTCAAGATGCGCAATAGCTAAGTGAATAGTATTGGTTAACCCGATGCTAGGACCATGAGCTCCTCAAGAAGCGGCTTCATGCTGCCATTGACACCATTGGTAACGATGCGATCGAGATGACACTCCTGCGTCAGCAACTTCGCAGTCAGTCTCACAAGATCGAACAACTCGAGTCGACGGTGACCGCGCAAGACCACCAGCAGCAGGAACTGGAACAACGCCTGGCGAACACCCGAGCTACAGCTATCAAGGCAGAGAGGGACTTGGCAAGCAAACTCCGGAACGCTGAAAAGGCCCTTCAGCAATCTAAGGCAGCTGAAGGTCGGCTGAAGAGCAAGCTCAACAAGACCCTTCTCGAGGAACATGAACGATGGCAACGAGAGGCTGAACACGATAAAGAGGATCATGCGTCTCTCGATGCAGCTCATGACTCTCTCGAAAACGCTATTCGGGAGAAGGCTGCTCTCCAGAGGGAGCTTGACAACAAGAGCCAACAGCTGGCCGCAACGAAGCACGAGTTGACTGTTGCGCAGGAGGCCATGGGCAACTGCAAGAGGAGTTGCGAGGAGAAGGATTCGCGGATCACTACTCTTACTCAACAGCTAGCCACTGCGAACAGAACCAACACCGGGCTAGCTGGAAGTCTTGACAGTGCCACTGCCCAGCTATCCTCCAAGGGTCAGGAGATAGCGGAACTCAAAGAGTCCCTCAACCAGGTCAACAGTAACCTGGCGACCGTCAGTCAGGCTATTGTCCAGAAGGATAGTATCATTGTCACCCTCGAAGCTACTGTAGCTGGCACCCGAGAAGAAAGAGATCAGAAGATTAAGCTCCTTCAAGACCTTCAACAATCCACCCAAGCGACACAGAAAGCTCTTCAGGATAAGATTGACGAGCTGGGCACACATGATCTTGAAGACCATCAGCGACTTGAAGCGGCCAACGAGGCCAAGCGACTTTCTGAGGATTCCATCAAAGATCTTCAAGCCAAGTTAGATGCCGCCAATACTCATGACACCGATGTGCAGAGGAGACTTCAGGTCGAGGAAGAGGCTAAGCGAGCGGCGGAGGTTGAGCTTGAGCGTGTTAAGCTCCAGCTTGAAGAGGCCAACAAGCCCAAGCTCCCCAACAAAGTGGTAAGTCATTTCCTGTACCTAGGTCTGTTGAATGGAACGACTAACTTTGATGCAGACTCTCTCGAATCCTATTCCCATCGTAGGCAGCCTAGGCGGGGCAACTGGTGACTTCGACGACATGTTCTACCCAATTGTGTCCTCGTTCCCTGTTACCATCTATGGCCATTCGTCCACCAACGTCTTTGTGTCTATCAATGGCCTCCTCAGCCTTGACATTGGTGACGGGGCATACGCCTATCAGCCTCTACCCTGTCGTAACGGCGGTCTTCCCGCCTATACCCTGTTCCCCTTCTGGTGTGACTTATTCATCTACAGGGACACTCCTCAAGGCATCTATTATGAGATTACTGGCCAAGCTCCATCTCGCTCGCTCTGTGTTGAATGGTATGTCTCTCGCTATGGAGACAAGAACCAGTACTACCATTTTCTCGTAATTCTCGAGGAGGCGCGACCCAACATTGTCACCTACAAGTACTTTGAGGCCTTGGACAAAGGTGCCAGGTGCACCATTGGCACCCAGGGACCAAACAGTAAGTCAAGCCCACTATTGGCTACCGAACCGATACTGACTGACTTAATCAGGCGCTCAGCAATGGTCTTACAATGAGGCAAAGGCACTGCCTGGTGTTCAGGTTGTTATTGACACAGGGTCTGGTTCGGTAACTGAGAGCACTTTCCCAATTGCTAGCTGAGAGATGGACGGTTAAGTTATAGTGTATTGAAATTTCCTTCCCTTTACTAAGTCCCGTCAACGGAATCGAATACAGAAATCTGCTGAAAACGTCGCGTTCCGATGAGAAAGCCATCTACGATGTCATGGATCCTGTGGTGAGCTGAGCTTGTGGGCGTCGATAATGCTGGGTAGAGCTCTAGCCGCTAACTACTATCTGCAAATCTTTCGCGTCATTTCGCGTTCTGTCGCAAGTGGTCTCTTGACCACTCTAGAACGGTTTCGTAGCCTGTCTCGGAAAATGTAGAAGAGATGACACGTATATTGGAGAGTCGCGACGCGCCTTGGATAAGATTGCGAGGACAACGAGGACGCGCTCTACTCCACAATAAAGACGTAGCGTGATATGCCGCGTAGTCAGCGGCATGATACCCGAGCCCTAACAGATTCCCACACTCATCAAAGGAACACGCGAGTTGTATCGCTCTCAGTGTTTTAATGTGTTTGACTGTCGGCTCGCTGAGTTAAGATAATGCTTCCTAAATGCATCTGTCAATAATGTGAGGGTATTCTAGTAGTTGGCTTGAGGAAAAGCACTCAGGATCGAATCAATAAAGGTCGGATAATACCTCACTGATAGAAACACAACTTTCTGTGCATCGGAGAACAATGTAGGTATGCAGCACGTCGACAAGTGGCTACATAACGGACAATAATATGAGCTATTCTTTACGTCCTTCAGTTGTACTCTTATTTCTTGGTTGTGTTTCTGTTACGTTTCTTCCGATTCTTTAATTCAGTTGTAGGGTAGGTTAAGCGAGCTAGACACCCAGCCTTTCAGCACCTAGTTTCAAATCTTGCGTCTGAATTTATTCTTAGCTCAGGGTTCTGTTTACCCGGCCGAGTAATTTTCCTATCCTTTTAAAGCTCATTAGCTGTATCACCAATTGTTCAGTCAACATAGTGTCGATTTTAACAGCTTGTATACCCCCTACAACCGTTGCCCCAGCTATGTCTAGAAATCGGGTTGGCCGCGTAGGTATCTAGCTTTAAACACAGCAGCCGGCACTGATGCTCCAATGCCAGTTAAATATAGGAAAAAGGCTTGTTTGAACTTTCCCCCGATAGATCATTCCAGTGCAGCTGGCCTTTGCCCGTAAGCATTAGACCCGATACAAAGAGTATTTTCGTCACATAGTTAATCGGTGAAAAATAGATAGCAAAGAAATGATAGCATGAAATAACGTTCAGCCACCCTCTTAGCTACAAGCTCTATAAGCTGCTTTCTTCTTGACTTGCTTAATGCTTTACTAATGGTCACAGTCCGACGAGGTTAAGTTTCCGCGAACAGCATAAAGTCAAGTCCATATTAGCTTGATAATTTCGCTTTACACTCTTGAAACCATGACTACTCTTGAAGGAATGTTCAAGTTTCTGAGGGCAAACTAATGACTACTAGTTAAATTATCAAGTCGGTGAAATCAATGCTGATTTTTTATATCTCTCGCTTGTGGGAATGCCGAGCACGGCCACGATCTGCCATGATTATTTCCCAATCTACGATGACAGCTCATAACATCAATCCTACGTCTCACCACTGTTGTTAGGAAATCCCACAAGGATTTTCCTAGTGGAACTCGAGACAAGCTTGGACATGAATATGGTAGGTGAGTCAATCCTTCAGTTGCCCGATCGTCGGTGCACTGGCCATATGGCTCCGTTGTATGAGTGGCAGTACCCTCGATCTCCACTCTAAGGGACCAGAGGATTCACACGACATTACATGTGAAGGAAGGACGACACTATACAAGACTACCAAAGAAAAAAAACTATATAAGGTATTGAAAAGGCGCTGAATATGTTCAGTTCCTCATCAGCTCAACAGTCCATCAATCACTTCACATTCATCACAAACTCCAATTATTACCACTCCTTGACCTTCATAACCAGCAACCCAATCGCAACAATGGTTTCCTTCAAGTCCGTTCTTCTCCTCGCTGGCCTCGCTATGGCTGCTCCCACCCCCGAGGGAGAGACCAAATCTCTCAACAAGCGCTTCAACGGCGGTTGGTGCGGTGTCCATATCCACCTATTTGACGGCGAGAATGAGAAGGGAACCCACGAAATGAACGTCTACGTCTACGACGGCAAGGGCCAACAGGTTTGGTCCCAGGAGAGCATCTGGGGCAACAGCCTGCTCATGGTTGAGAGCGCCAATCTCCCTGCTATCCTAAACATTAACACATTTGGAAATGGTGATGACATGGTAAGTTTAGAGTATCCTTCTTGAGGGAGTGTTTGACTGACATACAAACAAGGCTACTTTCACCTACGGCGATGATCAGTCTTGGGGCTCTGGCAAGGCCGGCACGCACAACGACCGTTGCTCCGTTGGACAATGGGACTCGCCCTCTCCATTTACTTCCACTTCACTCCTTGAGATGGATTGTGGCTTCTCTTGCTAAGCAGGTACCTTGGTAAGCTCGGCTGCACGGGCTTGATGTTTTGATTCCACAAGTCGGAGTGCAAATCAGTGGTTACACGATGCTGGCAATCGGTGTTTTGATACTAGTCAGAGCGGTAGTTTTCTAGTTCATTTCGAATTGAAAGTATATTTGGCATAACAAATTAATGCATGTTTTGCTCTGTGAAGGATATAGACCGAAAGAGGGAAAAGGGAAAAACATCTATAAATACAAATGAGGATTGTTAGGAGCTCATCGACTTGAACATCGCACAAGGGCTTCCTTCAAAATCCTTGAGCTCAAGCCCTTTCGCATGCTGAAGCACCTGGTTCACTCTCGGGGCCAGCGCTTTGTTCAACGTGCAAGGGTGATCTGCAGATCTGCCAGGAACACGCCAAGGCGGTGCCGCCAGCCCAAGAATTGTAGTCTTCGCATCTTCAATACTCCAGCCATCGAAAGGGGTAGAAGGCTTAAGGGTTGCAAGGCCTCTTAGCCTCATTTGCTTCATAAGTGAGCCGAGAAGCATGCTGGCGCATGTCTCGGAACAGCCTGCTATCCCTACTAAAAGATCTTTTTGGTAGCTGTAAAGATGACCGAAGAGTGTGTTAAGTACATATTGACGCTTTTCATCTACTCTGTCTGCGGATTTGTCAATATAAGAGAGGGCAAGGCATGAGAGGATATTGGTATACCTAGTATTGGCTGGGGTATCGGTAAGTCGACCACATACTTGCCATTGTCATGCAACAAAAGCATTTTGGTGGCTACAGTAAACAGCGCTTCTTGTCGAAAAACCCAAGATATGAACAGCCAACGCAGTGGGTCTTGCTTCACAAAGTCCTCCGGCTGTCCCAGATAGGTCAACCATGCAATCAGGACAAGCTCCATAATTTCGTGACAGCCGTAATAATCGACAATAATTGCTACGTGTGACAGTGTCTCGACCGATATTCTCTTCGGTACCTCGCGGTGGTGTCCGTGAGTGATGTTGAGGAGTATGACAAAAGCCTCGGCATCCCATTCCGAGGCTGGAAGCTCGTAGAGACCTTGCTCATTGAGCTGAGACTCTTTGAACTTGCTTTCAAGCATGGCTCGGAATACCGGCGAAGCTAGGCTCAAATGTCTTGATGATACCCGAAACTCAATCTGCGTTGAACTGCCATCTTCCAACGACCCTCTCGGATAGCTTTGATCATTATCCACAGTCATGGGCGAATCGCGCCGTGTTTTGTTTGCCTCTTCCAACCCCGCCTCACGAGGACCGAGTCGCTCATACTCGGGCTCTGAGTCAACTTGAGCCTCATATTCCTCCTGCTGCTCCGCGTTGGGATTTCGCAAAATGAGTAACGTGTCAGCACGAGGGTCGAACGTAAACGGCGACGACTTCATTCTTTTTATAAGGAATAGTTCTGATGTGTTTGAGATGATTTGGAACAAGACGGCTCTCATTGATTGAGGGGAAATGGAGGCTTGGCTTAGTATGGGACATAGCGGCGTCATCTGATCAAGTCCAGTTGGAGTAAGGACATTCATTACTGTAGTGAGCGTTTGACATCAGCCACTAGGCTTATCAAAGAGGTATTTGAAGTTACACGAATTACGACCGGTGAATTCCGATAATCTCTCCGACTACTCATTTCGAATTATAGTCCTTCAATATTTCTCTACGCACTTTAGATCAAACCATTCCGGACGGCGAATCACCCTCGTGGACACTAGATGGGTTAGTAACTTTTTCGACCTAGAATTGGAGTGTAATGCCCTTTTGTTACTCTGTTACTTCTACTCGCAGGTGTCCTCCCGTGGATCTGTAAGCGAATTCATGAATCAATCGTCGACAAAGCGAACATACCGGTCTTTTACCCCTGCACCTACTTTTCTTTCTGCTTGATATCATGAATGAGCTCGGAAAGTCCTTAAATGAGAACGCTATGAATTTACCGGCATGATTCAAGTGCTTACTTGTTTCTTGTCTCTATAGCATTTCTTCGGCAATACCATTGGATGGCCTGGAAGGAGGGGAACAGTGATGCGGGATGGGGTGGTAAAGGGGGCAGAAGCGGATGTGAGCGGAAAGATCGCCAATCCCCCATAGATTTCGTCGGGTACTAACTGGAAGCGGGTTACTCCTCTTCGGATCCATTCCGCATGATACTCCAAGGTAGGAAATGGCTCATGGGACGGCAGGTATCCATATAAATTAATAATTAATATAAATCGTATGGAATTTGAGCAGTACTTTAAATACCTTTTCTTTACTAAAGATAATAAGATAGCGCACGAATATCATTCTCAGCACTGCCCACAATGTATGTTTAAGTCGTCCACTCCCACATCAGCTACTAACACCGAATGCCAGGTATACAACATCTTTCGCCTTCTTTGAGGCCCTAGTCGAAGCCGGAGTCAAGAACTGCTTTGTTAACCTGGGTTCGGACCACCCCAGCATCCTCGAGGCTATGATCAAGGGCAAAAAGGAGATGCCCGACACATTCCCAAGGATCATTACGTGCCCAAATGAGATGGTGGCCTTGTCCATGGCTGACGGGTATGCGAGACTGAGCGGCGAGGCTCAGTGTGTCATTGTGCATGTAGATGTTGGCACGTCGGCCCTAGCGGCTGCCGTCCACAATGCTGCAATGGGACGGGCCCCTGTTCTTATCTTTGCTGGCCTCTCGCCTTATACTATAGAGGGCGAGATTAATGGTTCAAGAACTGAGTTTATGTTCGTTACTTGAACATTCGAGTCTTTGCATTATGGCTAACAGGTCTATTTTCTCAAGTCACTGGATCCAGGATGTACCTGATCAGAAGCAGATCGTTTCTCAATACTGTCGGTATAGTGGCGAGATCAAAACCGGCAAAAATGTTAAACAGATGGTTCGACGTGCTATTCAACTGGCCACTAGTCATCCTCAAGGGCCGTCCTATCTAATGGGTGCTCGCGAAGTGATGGAGGAGTCCATAGAGCCGTACTCCATTAACCCGACCTTCTGGAAGCCCGTTTCTCCAGCTGCTCTGCCACAAGAAGCTGTCCGAGAGATTGCTGAAGCCTTATTCGACGCCACGGATCCACTTGTCATTGTGGGCTTCACCGGTCGCAACCACGCAGCGGTCCAGCCCCTCGTGACACTAGCCAACACTGTTAGAGGACTTCGCGTCCTGGATACAGGCTGCTCGGACATGTGCTTTCCTGCCGACCACCCTGGTTGGCTAGGTATGAAGTACGGAGTTGATTCTGCGATTGAGAACGCAGATGTCTTCCTCATTCTTGACTGTGATGTTCCATGGATTAACAAGCTCTGCAAACCCAAAACCTCAGCGAGAATTTTCCATCTTGACGTTGATCCTTTGAAAGAGTCTATGCTGGTCTTCTACATTGATGCTGAACAACGGTATCGTGTGGATGCGGAGACTGCCCTCAAACAGATCACAGAGTATCTCCAGAATAATTCTGCAGAGAAGCTGTCAGGCGCTGAATTTGATCGCCGAGCCGAAAATCTAGCACGCTCGTACAGAGAGCGTATCAGTGCTCTCGACGAGCGAGCGAAACTCCCAGACTCGGGTACCCTCACAACCGACTACGTCTGCGCTACACTGCGCCAGAGACTACCCCAAGATACCGTGTGGGCGGTAGAGGCTATAACAAATGCTATCTTCGTCTCGGATCAGATACGGGCGACTATTCCAGGACAGTGGATTCACTGCGGAGGCGGCGGTCTCGGCTGGAGTGGTGGTGGTGCGCTGGGTATTAAGCTTGCCGCAGACGCAGCCGATGCCTTGGTCCCTGGCAAGTGTAAGCGATACGTAGTACAGATTGTCGGTGATGGATCCTACATGTTCAGCGTTCCATCGAGCGTATACTGGATCTCTGCGCGCTATAAGATCCCCGTCTTGACCATCGTTCTCAACAATCTTGGTTGGAACGCACCGCGAAGGTCTATGCTGCTGGTGCATCCTGACGGCCCTGCGTCGCGAGCTACGAATGAGGAGCTCAACATTTCATTTGCGCCGAGTCCAGATTATGCCGGTATTGCGAAGGCTGCGAGCAACGGGGAGATCTTTGGAGCTCGCGCGGCTAATTCTTCCGAGTTCTTGGCAGCTCTAGAGGGTGCTGTTGAGAGTCTAGATCGGGGTGTATCGGCAGTGTTGGATGTTGCTATTTAGACTTGGGCACAACACCAGAAGTAGGTAGATCATTAGGCTACTCAACCAACCCCCGCCAGGTTGCTGTTACCGCAGATCGTACCTACGTCAAAGAGCAAGATCTGGCCAACCTACAATCGAGTGATGGCTTACAGAGACCGACATCATATGATTATCATCCGAGAACTAGGATATAGGTATTAGTAGCTCTTGGTGTCCCATATAGGTAATATACGCGTTGACTGCCCATTAGTACTATAGATTTCTTTGGTGGAGTAGAATGTAGAAACGCCGATCGTTGCGACGCAAAGAAAATTGACCGAAGACATAGACTCATTTTTCATTAATCAGTGAGCGGAGCCCATTATAAGTGTGGCATCGAGCATATGGTGCCCAGATACGCCGCCTATATGTCTGGAAAAAGTAAACAGTACCAGCTGCACCTGAGACTGCGGAATATAATCTTTGTTCCAAGTTTGCTTCAATTCACAAAGAGTATATATACGAAATGTTCAGTCTGATCAATGTAAATAGAATGCTAAGGACATTTGACAAACCGCTCTTTCCCTAGGAGATAGCCTCTAAATAATGCTGAATAGATGGCGACCAATAGCTAAAACCAACTCCTTGCAGAACTAAGTCCGACATACTGTAACCATACCCCCCTGGGCTTCCTACCTCGTCCGCAAGAAGCTCGATAGATCTTTGGCCAGTACCATATGCATGGGGAACGTTGGATGCAAATCATTGAGCCATAAGTACTGATCAGCCGCATACTTACACTTTTTCAATTTTGTGTTAGGTGCCGCAGTTCCTCTGTCTTGCATCAGCACACTGAAAACGTAGCATGTCGAGTGGTACTTACTTCTGGTAAGCTGGACACCAAGTTGTAGTATCTTTATAGATTGAGGTCTGCTTAAAGGCCGAGGGCTCTTCAATAACTCTCAAGAACAAAGGATACGTATCATAAACGAAAACAGTTGATTGCCGATACTGTTTCTCGATGCGCTTCGCTAATAGGCCAACCTGGGAGTTCCAGTTTGCTACCGCCTCTCCGACTGAACGTATTTTATTTGCTGGATCTTTTGAGCCTGTAACTATTGGCGCATGCTCAAGCGGCGGTACAGTCATCAAAAGGAAGTTCCTGGCACCAGATCTGTAGAGTGCTTCGATATCTTGAGCATAGGCTTTGAAGATCTCTTCGACAGTGCTTGGCCGGCCAGCCAAATTACGCTTCGTAATATCGTTAATCCCGACCCAAATTGCAAATAGAGATGTCGACGCATGAAATGCCTTGTCACGTTTATACTGAGGCAGAAACTCTTGGTAAATCTGTCGGTAGATATCGTTGCTTGCTGTAGTGTTGATGATAGATGAAGAAACAACAGCCCCACTATAAGCAAAGTTGTAGGTGAGCAAGGACGATTTGTTGTAGGTTGTGGTTAGATAGTCCACCCAGTTAGGCCCATTGGCACTCGTTTTGCCTGGATAAGCTGGATTTCCTAATGGATTATCGTGCGAAGGCTGATCTACACTGGAAGAGTTGAACCCAGTCCGAGAATAGGAATCACCACTATAGGAATGGTTAAGATATGCTTCAATCATTCAGGGACCGGAGGACTGTACTCACAATACGAAGAGGGTTTCAAGCTTTGAGAACCCTTTCCAATAATTATGGGTGGTTCGACATAGGACAGCTGCCGGACAGTTTATGACCAACAGGCTGACAAGTAGGATTGTCTTGAGAGCCATTGCACGTGTAAGGCTTAGCATATAAGAGCGTGATAGGGAAGGACTTGAAGTACTGATCGGTTTCAAGGAACAGAAATACAGGTCTTGCATTTTATAATAAGTCTGGCCTTACTACATGCTGCTCAAGTTACTACATTATCTGGAAATGCCTCAACTTGGGGGCCACCAACTACGCTGCAGGCGAAAAGAGCAGATGAGCAGTTCTGTGTAGTTCCTTGGCATTTGGATAATTCTGACGCAACAATAGGAGGTGAGGCGTCTAGAATCTTAACTATAGAGATATAGTGGCGCGAGGATTTCAACGTATCTGTTGGTGGCTGCTGTTATAGAGGCTAACCGTAGCGCCGTATCTCGGAAATTTCATTCCGCCTTAGCTTGGGATTTGTGCCATAGTAATAATAGCACAAACAAACCGTACCTGCGCGGGAATAAAGAATTCTCATAACCCATAACGGCTGTGGCGGATCAAAAGAATAGATGCGAAAAAGACGTTTCTTGGCCTTAGAAGAATGTTGAAAACATCTACAGTGAAATAATCGGATTCATGATGCTTGGTTAAGTTGTGTTGGAATTTACAATACAAGTGACAAACTAACTAGCAATAACAAAGGAAAATGTTGGAGATAACAAACATGCGCTCGGTTGTAACCATTAACCACGAATCATGCACCCATCATACACTCTTCAGTAAACTAACCACCACTGTCTTGCTGTGTGGAGTACATCCAACCGACCGTGTGGTCTTTCGTGGCTGATCCTCCTGCGAGGAACAGAACTCTTGACGCCACCATTGAGCTTCCATTCCTTTGGTGCAACGTACTTGCCCCCACCTTGGATATTTTTATCCACCGCACCGGTAGACCACTTGTCAAAGGCAGGCAAGTCTAGACCAAGACCGGTGATCAACTGAGAATAAACGTCCTTGAACTCTTCAGCTGGCTTGGTCCACCCCTGCAACTGATGGTGCGCAGCCTTAAGTAACTCAAGGTGCGTGCGCGCCTCTGAAACAAAACGCTGGCGTTCGGGATAAGCCTCGCCGAACTCGTTTCCGCCACTGCATGAGATCATCTCACGCAGGATGGTCTCGTGAATAGACATGGCGCTAGCCTTGCGACCGCTATCGGCGTACAAGGCGGCAAGAAGGCGAGAGAATTCGAGGGTCTCGACATCAAGGCGTCCCCGACTGCGGCGCAAGTTGTAGCAAATCAACTCGGCTGTCTCAATGGCGCAAACCACATCCTTGCGGGCGTATTGAGCATGGACTAGTTTCTTGCCAATATCCAACACAGCAGTTGATGACCATCCAAACTTCTGCAGCCTCTCGCGGGTGTTCCAGAGGCTATGGAGCAGATGCTCAAGCTCGTCCCAGTTCTGTTGTGCCCCAAGGAGTCTCATAAGACCAGAAATATCTTCGAAGCGCAAGCAGAGGTAGTCGATGTTCGCTTTCTTGAAGGAAGCAAGGACCTCAGCCATTATCTCACGGGATGTTGCCAGCATGGCATTTCTGATCTTCTCATCCTTGGCATCAGTGGGGTGAGGAACATCAATGCCTGCCAGGAACTCAGCAAGCTTGTAGCCATACTGAATGTAGTTTTGACCATGATACAGTTTTTGGGCCTGGGCAAAATGGAAGACACAGTGGCCAAGTTCCTCTGCGCAATGCCAGTCCTTAGCCTGGAGAAGTTCCTTGACCCTGGCGCTACCAGCCTTGACGGCGAGAAGAGGGAAGTCAATCTGAGTAGCACCGCCATCCTTGCCAAGCTCACAGAGTATAGCGAGATAGAAGACCCGAAGATGCTCGTCAGCCACATCCTTGAAGTAAGATGCATACTTATTCTTGAAGAGCTGGAAGAGTCTCTTGTCGAGAATAAGGAGAAGCTGGGACCTCTTGTGCTCAACCCAGAAGCTTCGAAGCTTGGCACCGCATTCGAGGATGACTTCAAGCTCAGTCTCGCGCTCGACTACACGGGAGTACTCCTCGTAGAGGATCGATTCATAGATTATGGTGGCCATGATTTCAGAGTAAGTTGTTGAGCAGTCGTTAGGGCAAAGGCCATGCTCAAAAGCGCTGAGAAAGACAAAGACGAGCTTGCTCAAGTGGACGTCAAGCTTGATAGTGAGATCATTACAAGGAATAGATCCTCGGAAAATGATCAGGTGTCGAAGCTGACGGAGAACCTCGTATCCTTGCTGAATGACTTTGACCTTGACATAGATGGAGGCCATTGTGATCGCAACCTTGAACAGTGTTGTGGTCACCTTGCAGGTCGTGATGACCTCGGAGATGTGCATTTCAAGCAGCTTGATCATCTTGAGGTGGTATTCCTTCGTGTTACAGCTGTGGTACAAAGTGATGATGTACTCAAGCTGCTGCAGGGTCTCCTCGTGCCAGCATCCGAGAGTGATCTTGAGATGTTCATAGGTCTCAATGCAAATTTGAATGGCTCGGTCGATGGGAACGTTGACATGACCCTCCTTCTTGCCGCCCGACGTGATGATAGTCACGTACAATCTGGAAAGGCGCTTCTTGACCGTGTTGATCGTAGTCTCGGTGACAGTAGTCGTGGTCGTCTTGGTTGTAGTAGTCCTCTTGATCACCTCCTCGTAGACAGTGACAGACTCGTGGATATGCTTCTCATGCTTCTCGCACATCTTAGCGAACGCAATCAGGGCCAAGATGTACGCATGGGACTCCCCACCGCAGGTTCTTTGAATAACCTCCTTATACTCGACCGAGATCTTGTAGAGGACAGAAAACTCAACCTTTACGTGGATCTCAAGGACGCAGGTGTACTTTTCGTATATCTCGCAAATGATCTCCTCGGACCACTTGTGATCTCCGTGGTGGTGGCAGATAGTCTCCCACATGAAACCACAGAGATCGCGAAGCTCAATCCACATGCTGCGATCATGGTAGTGGCGACAAAGGAAAAGACCAGCCTCAAAAGCATCATGGTGACAATGCTTAATGTCCTTGTTCAAGACGGTGACGATCTCAAGATAGTACTTGTATACATCTTCATGACCTATCAACTTGCAGAGGTGCGCCAACTGGTAAAGAGTCCTGATAGTCAAGCGATGAGTATGGCCGAGGTGCTTCTTGTAGCGCTCAAGGATCTCAATGTAGATCCCAATAACCTTCTCGTGTCGGTGATGCTCCTCGTAGAACTCAATGAGGACGGTGAGAGACTCACACAACAGCTCATCCTCGAGATGGCAAGACGTCAGGCAGGCATGGTAGATGCGCAAGTAGATGAATTCGGCTTTTTCGAAGTGGCCCTGGTGATGATAGCACTTCGCAAGACGACGAGCCACATGGACACATTCTCGAATCGAATGCTCAGTGAGAGTGATACTGACATCAGTGCTCAATATGGCCTTCCAAGTGATCTCAAGAGTTCGCTTGATGACGACTTCGGCCTCTGACCAGCGGTGATGCTCGAAGTAGATACCAATGAGAGCCATGGAAGCTGAGTAGAATGCATGGTCAAAGCCAGACTTCTTGCAGCGGGTGTAGTGCATCTCATAGATCTCCTTGACGACTGTCTCTGTAACCTCTGTAGTAGTGGTAGTAGTGGTCTTGGTAGTTGTTGTAGTCTCAGTGACCTCCTCCACGACTTCGGTGATGAGAATGGTGGTCTTGCGAGCCTCTTCATCACCGCCCTTACCACAGCCCTTGAACCAGCCCCACACCTTAGTCAAGATACTGATGGTGATCTCGAGAAGACCAAAGGTTCTGCAGACAGTTCCGATCTCCCGAATCCAGAAGACCAGAGTCTCAGCCTCACACTTGTGGTGCTCATACTCAGCCCAGAGACAGATGAGAATAGTGGTGGCTTCCTCGTGGCGGTGAACCGCTCGAAGGTACTTGCAGTACTCGAGAGCAATCTGGATTTTAGAGATGTGCACTTCAATGCTGGCATTGAGACGACAGGTAATTGAGATGCGGCGCCAGATACTAATGAAGAGTCTCTCGGCGAGGTAGAATTTGCCACAGGCATGGTACGACCAAGCGAGCTTGATCATCATGGCGATACATAAGTGAGAGTGAATATCAAGTTCCTCGGTGGTCTCGAAGATGAACTCTTCCATCTCACAAATACCTCCCTCTTCATCACCCTTAAGAACAATGTCAAGGGTGCCGAAGAAAGCGCCAATGCGACCGGCTTCAGGAGACTTCTTACCATAGCGAATGACGATGATCTCATAAAGCTCTTTGTAGACGACAGTAGCTCTCCATTCCTCATGTATGCTGATGTAGAGCTTGGCGAGCTTCTCATACCAGCAGATCACCTCGTCGCTGGATCGCCCATGTTTGTGTTTGCAGATCTCAATCCAGAAGCGGATCATCTCCTCTCGGCAGGTCACAATCTCTGTGCGCTTGGTAACAACAATAGTCTCGGTCCAAGTCAAGAAAAGTTGTGTGCATGAACCGACGAAAGTGCTCGTCTTGGACAGAATGATCTCCCCCAACTTGGCAGCACGGTAGTAGTATCGCGCCCCGCAGGCATGGGTATCAGAAGAGGTCGAGAACTTGACGTGGATGTGACCGAGAGCAATGAGACTCTGAAGAACAGAAACATGCTTCTCACCGAAGCAAGACTCACGAATACGGAGAGTGAGCTCATGAAGCTCAATAGTACCCTGGCGGACGTCATGTCTACCCCAGCAAGGCCTCTCAAGAAGAGTGAACATGACAGACTCGGGGAAGATGTCGCGAAAGCCTTGAGGCAAGCTGATCTTTCCATCTGATGCAACAAATCCTGCATGTCGGAAGTGAACAACCCAGTGGCGCATGACATAGCCCATCAGGTGATGTCTGCTTAAAATCATCTCAACAACAGAGTCATCCAGCTCGTCGGTGAGCAGCTCCTGGTCATCGTCGAGGTTCAACCGCGCATAGAGAAGCATCCTCAGAGTCAATTGGGAGTGGGCGTCCTTTGCAGAAAGAAGAGACTTGCCAAGGAGACCCTTGAAATACGCTTGGACAACAGCGTTGCGGAAGTGAAGACGGCCACCTCGGATGATAAGAAAATCGCTGCACTCTTTGGTCGCAATCTTCGAGATGTTCGAAGCGGTAGGAAGCATGGCCCGTTTCTGAAGATCTGTAGAGAGGAGTTCTGCGATCTCTGGAACGGAGAAGGGGGTATCGGTGACAAGCATAAAGGAGAGCAGATGTCTGGTAATCTCTCTTTGCTTCGGGTCCAACTTGTCTACAGCAAGCCGAAGGAGGTCGTTGACATCAGCACTGAGGCTCTTGGCCTTACCAAGGAAGCTATCGCAAGACTTCTCCACAGCCAATAGACGACCAGCGTAGAATGCCCAAAGGAAGTTACCTTTGGACTTTGCAACCAGGCCGTTGATGATTTGTTCGCGGTCGCGATGAACAAGGTCATGGTAGTGGCGGGACTGAGAGAGTGTCTGCTTGAGGTGGGCTCGGATATCTTCCTGAACTTGCTGTTGCTTGATCTGGAAGACCTTGCTGCAAGCCTTGAGGCCTTCAAGTCTCCGTGAGAAGGTAATGAACCGAGTTCGTGAAAGGTCAGAGATGCAGTCTGAGAGGAGCTTATGAAAGCCAACAGCACTCTTGGCGCCTCCTACCATCTCGTCACAGCCATCGGTCAAGAGGATGAAGGATGTGCCTTTACTCTCAGCAGAGCGCATTCCAGTGCGCAAGGTATCCCAGAGAGTTGTCTCCAGCTTGCCGGCGTCGGAAGTTTTGGAATAAATCTCAAAGGCTTGAACGAGTCGTCCATAGAGCTCCACATCGCCAACACTTCGCTCAAGAAGCTGGAAGACAAAGTTCTTAACGCAAGCAAGCGATGTAGCCTCTTTGGGGGAGTCCCAGGGGAAGTTGTAAGAAAGGACAGTGTATGACTTGTAATCAAAAGGACGCGCAAGTCTCTCCTGAACCCACTCAGCGAGAACACTCTTACCAATACCAGCTTCACCCCAAAGATTGAGAGACTTGTCTTTGCTGTGAAGGAAGGTAGTCAACTGGTCCTGGATCCAGTGGCATGTGTCTTCTGAGCGATCGAGATGCTCGTAAACCTCATCATACAGAGTGTTTCTGACGGAAGAGCCTGAAGAAGGCTGGAGGCGTTGCCGAACAGACTTAAGACTGATGGAAAATGAACTGTGGCCAAGGTTGTATCGCCAGACGCGATCACACAGTTCATCCTTGGCCTTCCAGATGGAGTCGATGAGCTGGCCGAAGGCTGCATCAAAGCTGATGGTGATACTCTCGCCAGCCTTCAGACTGTCGATCTTCTGCTTATAATAACTGGCAATGCGACCGATTAGATGAACAAGGTCGCAAAGCATATGGGCAGCGGATTCCTTGACAGCAGAAGACATGTATTCAAGATCGCGAATACGAGAGACGGTGGACAGGAGCATGGCTAGCTCATAGAGCGCGATGAATGTGGGTAAGAGAGCCTTGGCTTGGTTGTGTCCGATCTATCGAGGTCAGTAGTGGACGGAAAGATGGGTACACGAAGAGACAAACCTCTAGAAGTACTTGGCAACTAGCCAGAGCTGCCGATGCCGAGGAGTGGGCACCAGAGGCGAAAGTCTCGATCTTGCTAGCGAAAGTAGTGATCTGGAGACCGAAGAACTGAGCAGTGCTGAGGACGCGATCCCAGTCACTGCCTCGGCGAGGCATATGGATGAGACGTTCATCGGAGATGTACTGGAGATAGCTCCTGATGTCCATCTCATTGACAAAGTCTTCATCGTAATCTTCAAATCGAACTATCAACTTCTTGACAGTCCTTGTTACCTTGGTCAATCGCTCATACTCGTGGAGCTTGGTGATAACGGTTGATTTGGAAGTAGTAGCGTTGGGTGCAGTGAGAGTTAAACTGTTCTTGGTATCGGCGACGTCTTGTGAAGTTGGGTTTGATGCGACGGTGGTGCTCTCGCTTTCACCGTCCGAGACTTCCATCTCATTGACGTTTACCGCGACATCCTTGTGGTGCTTGTCCTTGCCCATACCAGCAAGGGACTGCTTGATGCCTTGGCGAACGGACTCCATTGTTCCGCGCGATGAGGAACTGTCTTGTGTTTGTAAAGAAGATGACGAGCTCTTGCGTTTCCGTCTGACTGTATATAATTGCGGTCAGAGAGGATGGAGTGAGGCTTTGAGTCAAGGGGACGTACTATCAAAGGTTTTCCTCAAACCCAACATGCTCGATTAAATATGTATAAGATGGTGGCACATGGACAGAGAGTCCTATAGCTTTCATGCGAGAGACAATCTTAGAGGCTGTACAAGAGTATTATATATCGATCCTAACTGCTCAGCTTCAATGGGCTTCTCAGTCTCAGCTGAAATATCTTCGGAGCTACCCCTCAAACATCAGCCAGCCAAATTCAGGGTTCGCCCACCAAAAGCGAGTCTCGATGCAACCCCCCCTCAATACCTAGGCGTAAATGGACTTGAAGCAAAAAGTAATTAATGCTGTGTATCATCAACGTTTGGACGGTCGAGAATGTGCATCCGTTGACTGGCTATCGTGAAGCACACACATACCAACCGCTTTTCCGTGGCTGAGCTGAAGTTCAAGCAAGGATGGAAGCTGAGCTACCGTTTCTCACTTCCCCATACGGAACGAGGCTTCAATAGCTTCGGCCGATCAACCCCAGAATCCAGCGGTTCGCGGGAACGCCATTTTAGCCACACACGGCCGAGACCGTTCACCACTACCTTATCAACCAGACTACCGATTTTTTATGCAAGCCTCGTCACTGGAGGGTTGCCCTGAAGGAGTAATTCCACGTTCCGTATCAGCTTATGTGGCTGGCTGGCCGGCTATTGTGCGATTGCGAAAGCTGAGACATATGGCTATACCCAACGTTGATGGGACTTGAGTTATTGAAACGGGGAATGCTCCAGCCCATGGGCGCAATAACTCAGCAAGAGGGGGTGAGATGAATTGATTGGTTAGGCGTAGTCCTTCAACACCAATATCGCGGAATCTAACTTCCTGGGCTTGTACCATTGCTGTCGCGTATCGAAGCGAGGTGTTCAGCTGATTGACGGAAAGCTTAATGTGGGAAATGAAGGGAATGTCAGAGTCGGATTTGATCGGCAGTGTCGGGACCCTCTTTTGAACAATTACCCTTCGCTGTGGCAGTCTGAGCTGCAAGCTGGCTGAGGGAGCAACCCCTCCTTAGAAGCTGTGGATGGCCTCAGCTCTCCGTGCCTAGATTGAGCTAACAATGCAGCGATGCAAGTAATTGACAAGGGAAAGCGTCGGAAATAAGTTAGGACATGTGACTCCATCAATTGTTCGCTCGTTTTCGGCTCATTCAGTTAGTAGAGTTCCAATGATCTGGTCCTGGGTCCAGGCTCCCTCGCAAAACATAGCAGTTAACGTGTCGACGATGTGGGTAAACGCTCTGTTCAGCATCCGCTTGTTCAACATGGTCGTTGGTAGCGGCCAATCTCAATGAGTCTGCATCTCATTGTCTGCGACAAGAAGCCTATTGTTGTCAGTCACGAACAGTGCGAGCAATTAAGAAAACTTCCGAAACGTGAATGCGCCATGGTGGTAGACACCACCTCTATATCTACATCACCGTGTTGACCCGTATCATCATGTCCCCGGCCCTGTTAAAAGGCCCCTCGCCGCCCGGAGGTAGTTATTGTGTTATTTTCTGAGTGAGTCTATACCTCCCGGTTCAGGCAAATAAAAATACAGCATGGTACTGAGAATAGTATTTCCTATAGTTATAGTTAAATACTTCAAAGTTAGGTAAAGGATACCTTAATAATATTAAAATAAGAGGCCCATTACCTCAAGTGATTAAAATATGATAAAGTCTATAATAAGAATCATACTAATATAAGGAGGAGTCTATAGCTATAGAAAGATACCTCATCTATCCCAAACGCACCCTCTTACTATTTGGGAGTGTCTCATACGGGATCATCTCTTTAACAAAATCCTTCGCCTTCCCATCATTAGTCCAGTCCCAGTTGTCCATATACCTATTAAAAAGTCTAGTTAGCAACAACCTATCATCGCATGACAGAAATCGTCTGAAAGTAGTTTAGAAACTCACGTCATTAGTGCAAAAAGAGCGTATGCTTCAGCAGTAAAGGTTGCTTTGCTTGGTTCGGTATTGCCTGCGTTGGGCCCCTCATGAGAACGTGCCAAATTGGTCACCCACAAATAGTGATCTTAGGTGTCATTTCGTTAGTCATGGTGGTTTACTCTCGTCAGAGTCCCAAGGATCCCTAAGAGAATGGGATAAAGAAGGGCTTACATGTAACAGATTTCGTAGCCCCCGGCATAGAAGCATCTTTGGTTAGCTTTCCGTCAAGAGGAGCTTTAAAGAGAAGGTCTCCATTTTCCCCAACAGTTTGCTGATCGGGCACTAAACGACATGAATTATTAGCAACTTAAGTCGTCATCGCGTTACTGAGAAGTGATATACCATTGCGGTTTTCGGGTCCACCACTTTTATCACCACCAAACCAATGAGCGAACTCGTGAACCATGATACGGAAGAGACTAGTAGCTGAATAACTATCCAGTGCATCCCCTTTCTGTACGCTGTCTTTAGCATCGACGGCGGACTTGGTGTTGGCCACCTTGTCCCTGAAGACTGCAGGACAAAAAACGATCAAATCGTTTCGTGTATGGGTAGTGGCGTACTTGTCACCGATGCAGAAATCGGGCGTGAGTTGATCGGGATTCTTGACATTACTCACAAAGTAACGCCTCTTGTAGACCCAAGCTCCTGCTTTTGTGCCCGTGATCTCGTGGGATCTCGATTCGCGGAGTGGCCGTCCTGCAGGGTCGTGAGGATCCTTATCATCTCTACCGACCCAAACGAATTTGCTTTCGTCACACAAAAGAAGGGGCTTGAGGCCGCCGTA
Organism: Fusarium aywerte; assembly: GCA_013186375.1. Classification (NCBI taxonomy): domain Eukaryota; kingdom Fungi; phylum Ascomycota; class Sordariomycetes; order Hypocreales; family Nectriaceae; genus Fusarium; species Fusarium aywerte. The sequence goes on from JABCQV010000013.1 coordinate 72,254, forward strand.
GCCGTTCGCTGGAACCATTTGATCGTCTTTGAGTGTTGTGACCATGCGATCAATAACATCTGAGCGGCGCCAAGGGCGACTGCCGGATCCCATGCGGTGATTCCATGTACGCTTTCGGCGACGAGTGCTTTGACTCTGAGAACAGCTTTCTTGAGGGTACCATTGATGTCGGATGCGGCACCTACAAGTACACCGCTATGCCAACCACTTCAACAACAGCGCCACCTGTCCACTTGACTGGTCTGCCAACCCTTACTGATGTTCCTGGACCTATCTCAACTCCAGACGGTAGCTCCTGCGCCGAGACAGCGACGAATACACAGTGTGCTCTTGGCGGCGGCGGTGGACATGGCCAAGCATGCGTCGAGAACACATACTGTGCTTCATAGGTCTCAACTCGGCCTACCGAGGCACCAGCACCAACAGAGGTCGAGACCACACCGTTAGAGTTGGGCACAGTCTATTGCAAGAACAGGGGAGGCGATCACAAAGACGTTGACCCGAGCGCCGTCAAGACCTTGGCGGATGGGTATTGCGAGGCCAACTTGCCCGTTGAGCTCAAGCCTGGAAGTCCTGTTTCTGGCACTACCAAGAGCGATATTTACTATTACGAGGTATCTTGGGTCGAAGGATGCAAGACTACTGTGGAGTCACAGGACCCCTATACACCGTTGGGCAAGGATGGTCCGCTTTGCAAAGATTTATTTGTAAAGGCTTTTGAAGGCTGTAAGTTTTACGATGCACATTTCAGTGGTTCTTAACTAACGCATCAACTATAGGTGATAATGGCGGTAGTGGAGGTTATATAGACGCGGGCTGTATCCGGTATATGTTTCTTGGCGGTCAATAGTAGCCTTCTGTAGTGTCTTTATTAAGATTTCGCAAGTAGCAAGACCTTCCTGTATTTTGTTACATTGTTCATTTTCCAGTTGGTTCGATATCTACCATTATCCATTTGCCTACTCATAATTGTACCCTCAGTGTACAGGAGTACATGTAAGTTAGTAACTGCAGTTTGTTTGCGTTCTGCGTAATAGGATCAATATTGTGGTAAACACTCCCATGGGCATTGTCTGCCTCTAACTTTACATAATGTGCGCTTCAGGCTTGAGAGTCTGTGCCTGTGATCTCTTAAAGGTAATATAATAATTTCTTGGAAGAAGAATTTAGAAATCGCTCAGTTATATGAAGTGTTCTATAGTTAATCGTCAGGTGTTATATCATTTGCTACGTTATAAAAATAAGGCAAATATATTTATAGCAGTAAAATTCAGGGTAGGCAATGTGACAGAAATAGCCGCAGGCCTGTGCTGGCTCTACAAATTAGCTGGGCAAAGGATTTCAGGGGCCGTGCCAATGCAATTGGGTAACTCTCAGAATAGAATGCGACTGATCATTTAAAGAATCGAGCAATATGTTAAATACTACCGTAAGCTGCAGGCCCGTGGAGGCAGCCCAAGGATTGATCTAACTTTTGCCCCAGGTCTTAAATCCACTACAGTATTCTAGACTAGAACAAGTATGAAGATTGTTGAGTAGAAAGGCTGTAACATCACTGATCAACGCGTCAGGTTTTGCTTTTTGTTTCATGAACCGCAATTTATTTGGAGCAGACCCAATCAGAAGATTAGAAAGTTGCATAACTTGACGCTTCGACATAAGAAACCCAATAAGATTAAAGACGGACTCGACTCTTAGTGGGTCGCTGAACCGTCAAGGCGAGACTTAATCTCGGTTCTCGGGCGTAAACTTTCTGAGCCTCATCCAACAGACTCACAACGATTCAATCATATCTCAATCTACACTTTCCTCACGCCTCTCAATCCAGCATCTACCCAACCTAGTCAAGCGATTGGCTTTATTGAGAATGTGCTCATACGCGTTGGCTGCACCGGCGTCAACGCTCAGCAGCGCGTTCTCAGTTATGCTGACGCGGTAGCTGTTCCTTGCAGAGGGACGTAGGCGGACAGAGAATATGGCCGAACAAGAGGTTTTGCGTCAATTCCAAGGGATACAATCCGTTGTTGCCCATTATGACGCGACTTTCGCGAGCATCAGAGCGCCGCAGATTATTTATGAGGAGGAGCGGACGAGGTTGAGGCGTCGAATCAGCGAAGCATTGGACCGTCTACGGATGGCGCAACCGGGTGATGAGACCACGACCCAGGAGGAGACTGTCATTGAGTTAAGTGGCCAAATGAGAGACCTGGAATACCTTTACAAGGCCAACAGCGAGTTCTATGTCAGAGAGTATGAGAAGAAGCTAAAAGACACCATGGACACGTTCCGCGACCAACTTGGAGAACTTCTGGGGTTAAACAACACAGCTCAAATTCAAACCACTAGCAACCAGGAAACTCAGACTCAGGTGGCACAGGAAACCGACAAAGCCGGAAAGGAACCTGCTGGAAGTGTATCTCACAGGCCCCAGCCCGCAGAGAATGAGACTACCATGAGTGAACCTATGGAAGGAGTGTCTCTCGAACACGAAACCCTCGAAGTCACCCAAGTACCTGAAGATGCCACTGACCAAGGCCCGATCTTTGCTGATGAAGAGGGTCATTCTAGTGATTATGACTTAAATAACGACATCGGAAACAATGATTTGGTGAATGGCGAGGACGCTGATATCGAGCCTGATAATGGCAAGTCTGTGGAGAACGACGCGGCAAACAACACTTCGAGCAATGGGAAAGAGCGTGCTGGAACGCTCCCTGTCGATACCACGCCTACTGTGCGAAATTTGCGAAGCGGTCCGATATCATCAACTTCGACTTTCGGTGACAGCATCACCGTAAGCTTGAGCACTGCACGTCGGCCTCGGTCATCTGTGCCCACCAATGCGCTTCCAACCCCCTCAACGTCAGAAGAGCCCTCTCAAATGAAGCGGAAAGCGTCGACACCAGCTTCCATAATAAACAAACGTCAGAGGAACGTACTCGATAATTCAAAGAAAACACACGGCGATGTTTCACGGGCAGGATCAGAAGCCCGGGAACCATCACGCCAATCTACAGCGGGATTATCGCGCAATTCCACGAGGGAACCTTCCAGCAAACCCTCGAGAGACCGATCAAACAAATCTGCCGCGGAGTCTCCGTCAAGAGCGCCGCCACGACGCAGTCACAGACACACCGAAGAGTCGGCAGACCCCGAAAAGTTCGAGGGCATTCTACACCCCAAACCCGGAAACGTTTACGTGACCTACTGGAAGAAAACTAAAGAATGGCTCGCCGTAGTCTTGCTCCCCATGGGCGACTTTTCGAGCGTAGGGATTGAAGGATCTATTGTCTCGTGTCAACTGGCAGAATCTTTACCATCTTGCTACAATAAGATTCCAAAGAGAGGAAAGTACACATGGGCCCGAGGCTACAGGAATGGAGAGCCACTGGAGAAAGAGCGCATGTTTCCAGTTATGTACTTTGACGGTCGACCTTTTCCCAGCAAAAGTGCGATTATGTGGATTGGAGCGAGGGACTTGCGCGTCTTCGATCCCAGGCCCCAACATGCACTTGTTCCTCATATCAGAACAGTTCGCAAGTATCTCAGATCAATGGGCTGGACAGACGAGGAAATCGCAGAGAGAGAGCCATCCAGAGATGAGTCAGAAATTCAGGAAAATCAAACAACCGAACCTCGTCAAGAGGCGGACACTGAAGAGCCGCAGGCTGCTCAGGATTTTGAAGAGGATGTTGACATGGATGGTCAGATAACAGAAGAGTCTCAAAACAGTAAGGATCCCACAGGTCCTCAGACTTACCCTCATGACTAACTAATTTCAGTTGAACCTCAGAGCCCTCAAAAGGAACCAGATCGGGCTGGAACAGAGGAGCTTCCACCAGCCGGTAAATAAGTTCCGCTCGTTTTACTGAGTCGTGGCTAACTATCAAATATAGAAGCCCAAATACCTGAGCCTCGACCCGAGTCCCTATCTGAAAAACCTGCACTCCAAGCTGAGTCCCAGTCCCAACTGGATATGCAAACACAATCTCAGGATCAAAATGAGTTGCAGCCAGCACCCGAGCCCTCACCCCAACCACAACTTCAAACACAGTACCAGCCCCAAACGGACTTCTCATCTCTGTTCTGGTCAACAGTGTCAACAGAGCAGCGCAGACTACCATCGGTCCCAGCGACACTCCGTTTAGGTCGTCAGCAGAACCCCCACCTTGCACCTCTACCCGCTCTCGTCCCCCCAAATCACATACAACGCCCACGATCACCGACAGCCAGCACTCAATACGAACTCCCCATATCACCTGGCCTGGTTGAGGATTCTCATACGGAACCTACTGAAGAGCCCCCTGCCGAAGAACTTGTCGAGCAGAGGGAGACGAAGCCTTGGATAAAGGGCGATACGATCATCGTCTTAGATTCAGATTCGGAGGATGAGGATGAGAAGCCTCGAATTCAAGCTGGAGCTTCATCAGGAAGGAACAAAGGCGCCATTTCAGACCCGTCAAACGAAAGTTCAAGGCCTGGTCAACTTGCAACTCAGCGACAGCATCAGCAATTTGACGAAAGGACGTTTGAATCGCAGATTCCCATCCAAATCATGAATTCTGACTATAGCACGTCTGGGTCTGCTGCCACGAACTCTGGCCATACCAATGAACATGAAATTCGCTCGAGACTTCAGGGACAGGAGGTTTATCTGAGAAACCAAGTGGCATCTCAGCTGACGTCTGTGCAAGCCTCTTCATCGCGAATTTCACCTTTACCTATGTCCTGGACGATTATGCCAACCAGCACGTCAGGACTATCGACACCTCTTTCACGAGCTCAAGAGAAGTTACCAGACCCACGTCAAGAGTCACGCCCTGCGAACGACGGTAACCAGACTGCTGCATCCACTTCTCGACCACATTCTAGCCAATGGCAGTCCTACCAAAATCCAAACCTAGGACAATATACACCACTCTCCACCGAGCGACGACTCAGTTCTCCTAATCAAACACAACAGTACAATACCTTGCCTTCGCAAGCTGCTCACCAGGTTCAAATTGGACACTCGCTATACACTCAACCTCAGCAAACGGCATCGTATCAAGGGCACGACATCGAGTCTCATGACGACCGCTCCCAACAAGCGTTTCACGATCGATTTAATCTTGATCCACAACCTTTTCACCCACTGTCGGCCAAGGAAGACACATCTCAGCGCTCTATGGCACTAAATTCTAGCCCCCGGATCGTAATGGAAATCGGACAGACTTCTCAGGAGCCGCCACGAGGATCTGTGTCTCTACCAGCTGCGAGTCACGCATCCTATGTTGGGCCACAGCGATCTGATCAAGCTCAACAATGTCCGACACAGTCCGAATCGTTTATCCCAACAACATATCACCATCACCATCAGCCTCACCCAGACACGAACCTCCATTCTATGGATTCATATGCCGGTGCAAACGCGTCAGATGTTAACAACGTTGACCCACAGCTGCGAACAAGCACACACACATTTCCGGAAGCATTACGTGAACAAGGGCAGCTACCAACACAAAACGAACCACCAGCGCCGCCATCCGCCCAATCGTCTCATCGCATACAAGGCCCGCCCGTTTCGGGTCTCGGGTCTCAGCACCAACAAGGCCCTCACGATGATTTCACACATATACAGGACCGCCAAGCTTTTACTTCTCGTCCAGACATCCCACAGTCCGGGCACGTCTCGAATGATCAACACGATCCCTTTGACGAACAAGTCTATCTGCAAAGGCGCCACCTCCACCCCAGCCATCCATGCTTTCACGAACCCATCAACATTCCAGCTATGCCAACTCGTCCCTATTCTCAAACGCATAGCTTGTATTTCCCAGATGGCCTTACAAGATACCTCCAAGATCTTGCATCGGCGAACGGATTGCAGCCAGGCCTGGATGGTTTTATGTTGCCTGATGGGACCGGTTACTGGTGTCCTTTTTGCGAGGCGTTACCAAGCCACAATGGCTTTACAACATTCACAAATAGATCTGCTCTATTCAAGAGATCTTGGAACTTACAGCAACATTTGATCAAACATTGGCGGAGAGCTGGCCTCAAAAGACCAGAAGATGGAGAGGCAGATGGGCGATAATACATTTTGAGCGTTTTTGAACGAACCAGAACTAACCATCGGTGGGTATAAAGCATTTGTACAGATGGACTGGTAGAGTTATATATGGTTTATTTATATACGCATGAGAACACTCTCAATAATGACAACTCAAATTTAAGTAACATCCTACTACAGGCACTTGATAGTCGAGTACTCCTTCATACGTGGCACGAAATGTGTACATATTCAATACTGTGAAAGCACCAGAATCACGGTGTTTAACACTTGTGGGTGATCGAGTGTTGCTTTATCAGGACTTTAGACCTCTAGACACGGTATCATTATAGATAGTATGCGCAACATACCCTCCTCCACCAACATAGTACCACCATCAGCCTACTACTAGAAGTTCTCCCATAAGCTAAACTATATACAAGAATGGGATTTTCGTCAGGCAGAAACATGAATCCCTTCAGTGCTCACCATCTATCCTGAATTAGGCAGAGCATACCCGACTCAAAGTCACATCATCCACCCCGATGATAATAGTTCCATAGCTTCCAAAGCATGAAACAGTGAATGTCACCGTTTTTGGGCCAGCAGTATCAATCGCAAAGTTTACTTGGGTTTGGCGGAATCCATACGGGCCACTCTCAGTCAACGGACTGCTGGAGGGAAGGTCTTGGCCATTGATGCTGGGGGTGGCTATACAAGTGAAGGAGAGCGCATTAATGGCCGTCTGCAAATTGATGTAGTAGTTGAGGAGATATCCACCCTCGGCCAGTTCGGGGAGAGCTTGTGTGAACGTTGTCGATGTGCGGCTACCTGAGAAGGTATTGTATCTGGAGGGACCATGGTTAGTATTCTCAGTTTCTAGTAGGAAGTTGGGAGAGGGTTGTCTAACAAGAAGTTAAGGCCTGAGTGGGGGTTGACATGAGAAACAGTGACGCCATTGCCGAGAAGCCAAGGTGAGGCATCGTTGTTGTCTTCAAAGTAAGGGTTGGTGACAACTTGGGTCGCTACGCAAGGAGGCGGTGCGACAGCGGCGGTGGTAGTGGTTGTTTCTGCGGAAGTAGTTTCCACTTCCTCAGAAGTAGCAATACTAGTCAGGAGGGTCGTGGCATCTCCACTGGTGGTAGCAGTAGCGTCGGTAGCCGTCTCGGTGATGGTCGTTTCAAGGGTATCGGTGGTTTCAGTGGAAGCAGCGGTCTCAGTAGCGGTAGTATCGGTTACATCGGCGGTGATTGTTGAAGAAGCAGTCTCGTGGTATGTAGTGGTTGAGTCCAGGGTGAAAGTCGAAGATAAATCGACAGAAGAATGACGTTTGCAAGGACCAGCGTTGACACTAACACCAAAAGCAGTGACAGCCAGGATAGTTACGAAACGTTGAAGAGCCATTATAGGTAAGCGAGCGAATGGACAGTGCGTAGCACAAAAACTAGAGACGAGAGAGTAAGAAGAAATCTTCTGGAGATGAGTTCACTTGAGCAGTTTGCATTCTATTTATTAGACAGCGGATACAGTAGCTGAAGATGAAGAGGCTGAACTTAGCGCGGATAAGCATGCTGTCTAGTGACAGGTTTTTTTAAACTATAGCTAAACTATTGCCAATAGCGCCAGGTACCGTCAATAGCCCAACGGATGCGCTCATATACAGAGTAGGTGAATTTAATCTAAGGGCTTTCCAGGGGTATCGTACCTGGCCCGGAAACTCAGACGTGCAGTGAATACTCGTAGCCGAATTTACAGCTTATAATTGAAAAGGGTGGCCTCAAGCACTTGAACGTTCAGTATGAGAGAAACTATTTCATCGCCACTCACGAAACGACAAATCAGCATTGAGAGGAGCATGGACCAAGCAAGCCTTTAGTTTAGTTAGGTGGGCAAAACAATAACAGGTTATAATAAACAAACATTAAAATATTATATTGCCAAATTATCAAAGTTTGATTCCCGAAAAAATAAAGTTAAAAGGGAACGTATTAAAGACGCTGGTTCAATAATTGCGTAACGGGGGCCCTGTGTAGTGCCGCGACAGTACAATTATAGGGGCTTGTTT
>JABCQV010000014.1:0-63811 GCA_013186375.1 Fusarium aywerte
CAGCCGCCCCCTCTCTTCCGAGAAACCACAACGGCCATTGAGTTGTTTCGATCACCTCGCCTGACTTCACCTCGTATTGCTTGGATTACTTGCCTTATCAATCCCTGCCGCCTCTGGCTCAACAAGCTACGCGTGACTTCTCCGAGCAAGCTTGGGCGTGCTAGTCTTTCGTGTCCAGGAACAGTACGGCAAGGTCCGGCTTGGCTTGGCTCGGCACGGTTTTGCTTTGCTTTGCTCTACTTTACTCTACTTCACTTTGCTTTGTTCTGTCTGAGGTGAAGCAAGGGGTACAGCAGCTGACAGCCTCGGACCCAATGGCGGCCACTGAGCAGAATGGCATCGACATTCTTTGCGATGCCGCTGGCTCGGACCTGCTGCTCTCATCACTTTTCTCCTTAGCAACACCTGTTCCCGTCCCCGACCCGCACCAACGAATCCAGCCGCCTTTACAGCAGGAACAACATGATTTGCAAAACCCGCTGCCGCTAGCCTCGCCCTCGAAGCATCAGGTATTCCAGCAACAGCTCGATCCCGCCCTGCGACGGAGTTCCGGGGAAGCACTCCAGAGACCCTCATCTGCACTGCCCGCTAAACGAAAGCTCTCCGATGCGTCTGCCTCGTCGCCTTCCCACGTGTGCCATATCTGTCGTCGCGTTTATGAACGCGCCGACCACCTTACAAGACATCTAAGGTCTCACGAAAATGCCCGACCGTACCAATGTACTCGCTGCCCTAAACGTTTCAACCGCGCTGATCTCTTGACCCGACACGAGACTACCCATGATCGAGACGGTGCCGCGAAGGATCGTCCTTTTATCAGACGCAGCGATCGAGCGGCAGAGGCATGTCTCAATTGCGCAGCGTCCAAGGCAAAATGTGAGGATCAGAAACCCTGCAGTCGATGTCGCAGCAAGAGCTTGACCTGTCAGATGCCAGTGAGACGAGGGAATCAATACCGGACATCAGAATCGCAGGCTGGCATGTCGCCTTCGGAGAACTCAATGGTCGCTTCTACTGGTGGAAATGACAGCCAGGTATTTACCGCTGGTGATGCTGCCTTTGCTTTATCCCAATCAGCTATCGCCAACCAAGAACATGCCGCTGATACTACTGTGGATTACAATGTTGCTTCGTTTATCGGTGCGCCGAGTTTTGAAGATTCACCAGAAGAATCTTTGTACTTTGCAGCGTCACGGAAATTGCTTCCGGATTTGGAGCTCTCCTGGGATGTGGACTTTGGATTGCTCAAGGTCCCGCGATCGGATGCGAAGGAACGAAGTCCCGAATCTGGGAATGGAGCCAAGCGTCCCCGTCAGTTCCGTAAAGATGCGACATCAGAGGATATACCCCATCGACGTTCGGCATGGACACCTGACCTTGAGACCAACAGTCAAGCAGGAAGTTCAGTAATTCGTTCAGATTTTGTCTCACCTTACTCGCGGGACAGCCTGTTTGCTATGGTCCTCGCTAATAACCCTACTCCACATCGAGTACCGTCATTCCCATCAGCTGAGCTCCTGAATTACATGATTGAGGCACACTTGGTTGTCGAGGATCTCAAAAGCGAGGGTTTCATACACAAATCAACATTAGACCTGGCAACAACTAGTCTTGATCTCATCTCTGCCGTTGTGTCAAATGGAGCTACGTATATATCCAGTCCGGCGATATGGCACTTTGGACTGGCCCTTCACGAGCTCACGGCAGGCATGATCCAAAAGGTATGTCCTGAGACTGCAGTCTAGAACGATTATGTCCCGAGGTAATAGAATAGGAACAAGACAGTCAGCTAATTAGCGGTAGCTTGAATCGTCGAATGCGGCGGCGCGGGATATGATGCTCCTTCAAGCCTCTATGCTCCATCTCGAAACTGGACAATGGAGTGGTTTCGACCGGCAAACAACGGCGGCAGAAAGTTCTGCCCCGCAGCTGTTGACTGTGAGTGTTGTGAATACAATTTTGACCAGTAGACTAATGTTGAATAGCTGCTTCGAAGGACCGGTAAAACGAGCTTTACGTCAGACACAAATACCCACACGCCGAACACCAGCGATTCTCCTGAGATATTGGAGTCGAAATGGCGAAACTTCATTACACTCGAGTCCTGCAAAAGGTTCTTTACATCGCTATTACTGAATTTCATACCGTACTGACTGGGGCGTAGACTGGCCATTCGGGCGTTTCTACACGATGTGCAATCATCGATATTATTGTGGAAAGGGCCCACACTGGCATACAATGAGCTAGATTTCGCCCTCCCAGCAGCTCGCGATCTCTGGAAGGCCACTAACTCGCAGATGTGGTGGGACTTGAACTTGGCCAAGGGGCCGTTGCCTGCTGGCGATGTTCCACGGCTTTCGGATATCAGAGACTGTATGTCTTTTGTGACTGAACCCAATGCCTGGGTGGATATCGAGACTTGCTGCAAAGCTGCCCTGCATGGTCTGTGGGGACAAGTGTGGACTTATCGCTGTGCTGTCGCTCCCCGTCACAACTTAACTCCAGATCATTCAGGTTCTGATATCCCTTTGTGGGCACAAACCCTCTACCAAAACCTTTACAGCAGCCTGCGAAGATTTTCGGATAAGGTCAAAGAGATGCGCAGTTTTGATCCCGAGCTTTTGCTCCTTTCGGAACTATTTATGATGTTCCTCCATGTCTCGCTAAATGATGTGCAGCGGCTTGCAGGCAGAAAGGGCGAAGAAGAGTCCCGAAGAGCTACGCAATCATTGGGGAAGACTTGGTTACCCAGAAAAGAGTCTCGATATGCAGTTTGGCATGCTGGACAAGTGCTTCGGCATGCAGAAGAGTGTAAGCCAACAACCCTGCGAGGTTTCAACGCCATGGTCGTGTATCTTGCTAGTCTTACACTGTGGGCCTATGGTATGGTCTCGCAGCAGTCGATGAGTGGCTATCAAGGGGCAGGCGATGATATGATTGCCCTCAATGGACCGGAGACGAAAGAGTTATCGGCATTTTTTGAGGTCGGCCAGGGCACACCATCACTAACATCTCCAGGAGGGACGCGTTCTCTGTTGGAGCCTGTGTCAAATTACGCAGTAGTCTTGTCGCTGGGTCGACTAATCTTCCGACAAAACTATCCTGCTACCAATGAGGCTATGCCTCCGCTTATCGAAGGGTTATGTCGACATCTTGATGACTTACAACCAGAGATTGATGGCCAAGTGGCAATGAACACGTTGTAGATGATGCCATCGGACAGGAAAGGAGCGGCACGTTGGGTTTTATTGAATTTATAACAAAAGTGATTTGGTATTTTTCACATATAGCGAGTTAGCGAAGGAGTTTGCAGGAGGGGCAAAAGGATACAAAAAAAGACGGTTGGATGCATAGTCGACTTTGTGGTGATGTTGGAATGCGTTCAAAATTGATTGTGACTACTTTTGGTAAACAGAGGGTGTTGATACCAGAGAAGTGATCAAGTGTGCTTACTTTACTGATTGTTGCACCCTCGGCGAATATAACAAGGCGGATAGAGGCGACCTGAAAATATAGCCTTACTACCGGATCATTCTTATGCTACCGCAATGAGTCGTTCCAGGAGAATTTAGAACAGTTCCGTGCTTGAGATGGAAAGATATGCAAAAGCATTATGGCCTGATGTGCAGCAAGATAAGGTTAAGTTAAGGTAGGAGATACTCGATCTACATTGCATTGTGGTCCAACTCAGTTGGATGAAGAAAGTGGAAAATAATTATCCCACCAACACTGTTCCATGCGTAGAAGTTGGAGATTTGACAGGCCAGGCCAGACCGTGGGGGTGGGGTAAATGTTTGAACTGCTCTATCGAACAGCCGAAGTTGGAGAGTTCAACAGTGAAAAGTAAAGGAAGCATGAGTTGGGTAGTTTATCGATTTGTGGCCGCGGGCATAAACAAATGGCAAAACGCGGGGTGCTCTTCGATCTGGAGTACCTGCATTCATAAAACGGTGCAAAATGATTGGTGTCTTTGTGTTAATAATAAGAACTAAACCAACCTCCAACCATCGGGGCGGGGATATCTCATGAGCCGCCCCCCGCGTTTGACCCGCATACAACCGTTTCTCTTTCTCTTTGACAAGTGATCCTTACTTTAACCCTAACCTCTCCTTACCTAACTCTGCCCTCTGCTACTTCTCCAAGCTTCTGCAAAACCGTACATGAACTCGAGACTTGTCCGAGCTTTCACTCTCTCTCCCAAACGTGTCCTCCCAAGCTTCTCTCCACAAACTTGGCATCATCACGCTTTCAACTTCAACAGCATATCAAGACCCTTCACCCAAACCACTACCGTCAAGATGGCCAACCGCGTGCACCGAATCACCATGTTCAAGCTCCCCAGCAAGGACGACCAGGCTAAGCTGCTGGACCAGTACCACAAGCTCGACGCCTCTCAGCAAAGGGTGAGTTCTCAGATTTTGTTCTCATAAAGGTGTAAGACAAGATGCTAACCGTGTCTAGGATGGCAAGCCTTATATCCTCTCCATGGTAGTTGGTGCCGCTGATGAGGATGCCCGATCTCAGGGCTACACTTTTGTCTCCAAGACTGAGTTCGCCAGTATGGAAGATATGAAGTATTACGATGAGGGTTGCCAGGCTCACCAAGCTCTCAAGGACTTTGTCAAGAGCAATCTCAGCCCTGAGGGAGTTATGACTGTTTACTTTAAGCCCCAGGCTGTCGGTGGTGCTGACCACTCTTGAACATGATAGAAAAAATAAACTAAACATGATTATTCACCATTTGCATCAAAAAGAATTGTTCTGGGAGGACTTCTGATGATACTAACTATCTGATACATGTTTCAGGCTGATATCAACATGATGCTCAGCACTCAAGGACACTTTATCAGCACTTTTCAAATTCCCTGTCTTGTGTTATTCCTCTAAAAAGAACCCTTTAAGAAATGCATAAATGCCGTGGTCCGATATCCGAACACCAATTCAAGAGTGCTTCGCCTAGCATATCTAAAACATGTCGATGGTCAGCATCGATTTCAAACAAAAAGAATTACCTAGGGTAGCAACCAGGCTATCCGCTTACTGTACGTCTAGGCCGTGAAGACAAGGGTCAAACACAGCAACGTCCCCGGTGAGAAGCCTGCAAAATTCCTTTGGAAGTCGATGTTTGCTGTCATTACTCTCATTATCCCTTCCAATCTGACAAACAGGCTTCTTACTCATGTTACTCGCCTTCTGTGGAAAGTTCATTAAAAGGTCTCCGATGGCAAGGCATCCTGCTTATCAGTCCTCGCCTCTAACACTTTTCATCTAACTGTTAACCGCATGCTCAGTCGAAAAACGTCTTGGCTTGTGGTTGAGGCCAGCAAATGACTGATGAGATTATTGTGACAATTCATCAGATAGTTCATAAAATTGGTGAGCTCGTTAAATTCCAGGTAAATACTAGAGAAGTCCTCCTTGACAACAACAATTTAAGCATGTTGAAGCCGTATTATCACGGCCTGTGTCCAGCTGACGAAGTTACTTGAGCTTTTGCAATTTCCTGTCCGAAACTGGTAGCTTATAGGCTTCAAAATCCAGTAGGGGGACGCTTCTATTCCCTGTCCATCGTAATTGTGCAGTGTCAATTTGGGCGAGACTAATCATAGTACACACATTAGATCTTACCACGCATCCTGCGTCCTCCTCCTGCCAGATCTCGACACCCAGTCCTGCCTAAAGTCGTGCTCGTCACACGATGTCCTCACCAAACATCCAAACCATCAGGCAAATCTCGACTCTGCCCTTGCACAGTGGGCCTCTTTTTGAAAGTGGCGTAGATCACAAAGGTGGTGAAACTCCAAAAGGATGCAAAACGTCCAAGACAAACATGGTTTCAATTTCTCACAAACACTACTCATCTCTTACCCAAGATCTTAGTCATCTGACACAATAGAGGATGTATACAGAGACAGCTACCCTCTGCGCAACCATGCCGTCTCAAAACAGACTCGCGGTCTTGTCCATGAGGTCTTTCAGGCCTCCCCTACTTGGGACTTTGCGGTTGACCGACTGACCGAAGGGCAACACAGGTCTGGCACAATAGTGACTACCATACTTATTCTGGAGCCGGCAGTTCTAGTAGTGCCGTCATGCACGATTGCAGCGCCACAGTGGTACAAATAGAAAATATCTCTGGCTCGTCACGAGTAGCCGAGACTCCTTCAATAAACGCATGAGCCATGGTTCTACTTGCCTTTGACAAAATTGGTAAGAATCATATATTTAACAGTATATGAGTTGGCCGTAACATAGTGTAAGCATTCCCAATTCAGGCCATCGACTTCCGCTAGGCCAATGTGCATGTTTGAGTATCGTTTGGTCTCGTATTTAAAAAGTTTTGCCGCGCCAAACCTTATGCTGATTTAAAAAAAAAAAAAAAACACTGTACATATTCCATCCAGTCCTTGGATATCGTAATGTCTGAACACCCATATATGACGCTGTGAACGCCCCAATACTTCAAGCCAACGTCATATATGCCACCTAAAACGCCAATCCTATAAAGATAAACTGTGCCTGATTCCTGTGATCAAACGTATAAAGAATAATAGAGCATATGCCGTTAGTTACCTCGTGTCAGACAGAACGACGGATGCTCGACACATCAGTCATCTCCGTGGCAGATTCGCTGCCTCTTCTGGAAGAGAAGTCATCCTTAGGGACAGCTGTTAATCTTTCCAGTGGCGCAGGATCCTGCTCTAGTGAGAAAAGGGATATGATCACCATGACAGAGCAGACGAGCATCATAATCTTGATTTCCTCGGCAAATGCGCTAGCGTAAACGTCCCTGACCAACTCTTGTAGGTTTCCTGAAAGTTGTAGGCTAGTCAATGGCGATCGATGAAGATTATCGAGCTGTGTTGGAGTCAGGTGGCTTTTGAGGTACTCATTGACGTGAGAGTTGAAGATAACAGTACAGCTCGAAAGTCCAATGCAACCTCCCAAGACACGGGCCTGTGCTACGGCACCCTGGGCAGAAGCGAGCTCACTTCGTTCGGCCGCAAGTATACTCGTCATTATAGTTGCTGCTGAGAAGGAAAGGCCCACACCGAGACCAAAGATCGCCTGGAAAGTGTATTGAGCTTTGGTGTGCGAGTCTGGTTCGGTCAACATCGACATAAGTCCGACTCCAAGAAGCTGGAGACACGATGCGCCGACAAGTGTCAGAGAAGTGTTATTACGTCGTCTGGATATCGCTCCCCCAAGGAATGAGCCAACAGCACAAGCGCCCAGCATAGGAAGAATATGGATACCTGCCATCAGTACTTTTTCGCAACTAACGATTTGAAAGCGTTCCGGAATGACGATCGAAAGTGAGATGTAAGGGAAACCTGTGAATAAAGTGACGCTGAGAATGTTAGTGGTCGGTTGTCAGGACTTATCTCTTTCTAACTTACAGCAGTCCAGCAGAGTAAACTCTGCGCAGCATCAGCCGAATTGGAAATATGGGTTCGATGTTGCGTATTGGCTTAGTCTCCAAGTGCACTTCCCACCACACGAACACAAACCAACTGATACCCGATATCGCCAAAGCTGAGATAATCTCTGGGCTTCCCCATGGGAAAGTCTCCGAACCGGCCTGCTGAATAGCAAATACAAGGAATCCAGAGCTAGCAAGAAGAGTCGCGCTGCCGAGAAAGTCTATACTGACAAAGGCTCTCCATGAGAAGAAATGAGCCACTTCTTCGTGCGGCCAGAGATTCGTGATTGTGAGTATTGCAATTAGGCCAAAAGGAATGCTTGACTTGTCAGTACTGCTTCTGAAGGAAATCAGAGTACCTACTTCATGTTGAATAGCCATCTCCAATCTGAAAGCTGAGAGACCGCACCGCCGATGATAGGACCTAGCACAAAAGCAACTGCAAGTGTGGCCCCAATCAAAGCCCCTATCAGACTGGGGCTGTGAGAAGGCCCGACCTCAACCAAGCCGATTTGTGTTAAGCTGTACAATCCAGATGCTCCCATACCTTGGAAAGCCCGGCATACAATCCTAGAAGGAGTCAGCTTGAGAGCAGAGTACAGAACAGGACACATACAAGCCTGTCATACTTGTAGCTGATCCACAGCCCTGAGAGAAACCAACAAAAATGACCCATGACGCCACCAGCATGTTTCGCCGACCATATATGTCACTCAGTTTGGACACACAAACGGCGAACCCTATTGCATCTTGTCAATTATGGCCTTCTAGCCCAAGACACTTGGGGAACATACCCATATAAGTTAGAAGATATGCTAGAACAATCCATGGAGCGTTGGTGAAGTCGTTCAGGTCGTGCGAAATAGTGACGAGTGATGTTGAAACAATCGAGGTGTCGAGGCTGGAGAAGAGAAGTCCCATAAGTAATCTCAGGTTTCCAGTTAGCACTATTTCTGATAAGATCACAAGTGGCTTACGATATAACAAGAACTGCCCGCCGAGGTCCAGTGATCAAGTGCTTCCGCAGTCCGATGACAGCTGTTGTCGTTGTCGGTGCATCTTCTTCTGCCATGTTCTCCATCATGGCCATTTGACCCAAAGATGGATTTGGATAGGAAAGTGGCATCCTGTATCCATTGGACATCCTTGCTGTTGTTCCGGCTGTGTTCGACGCAAAAGGCTGGATCTGGTCTGGGATTTTTGTTGAAGCTATAAAATTGGATCGTGCTAGGGAATCGACTTGGAGGAAAGACGATAAAGTAAGGCCGTGGGGTAACAGCGATATTGAACTCCTGAGCGGAAGGCACTGGCGACAGAGAAGTTCGATAAGGCAGGTACGACGAGGCAAGAGACGCCAAGGCAGGTGCTTCCCCGAAGATCAAAGTTTATCTAGACTTGAAGCAAGTCTGCAATGATTCGAATATCTTCAATGTCGTCAAATTGGAAACAGTGCTTGCTTTTCATATCGGATCCAGTCTTTTAGTAGGAAGGCCAACGGGCACAAAACATGCTACTATACCTCGGGCTTAATCTGATGCTCTTGGAACACTTTCACCTTAAGCAAATGTCTTACAGGAGGAGGCGAAGGATAGAATTAATATTTGAAACATTATCCTCAACCGTTACACGACTACAAGCGAAGAAGCCATTTAGTTCTTATCGCCAACCTCAGAACACACTCACCTCCAATGAAGCAGCCAGAGAAGGACCAATTTCAGAGTAGATGAGATCTTCTCTGACTGTGATACGAGTCCAGGAGCAGTCGCTATGACGGGTGTTGTGCTACTCAGGACTCTTTTCAGGGTAAGACAGGGTTATCTATGACCAACAGGTCGGTGATACGGGTGGGTAGAAGCTTTTGGGCCCGGACTCTTTTTGTCAAAATGCAGTCTGGAGTTTGGAAGGTCACAATTGAATCTCCATGTTGAACTGGCTGCGTAAGCTTTGTGGAATGTATTGACACAAAGAAGATCGGATGGCATTGACAAACTGCTTTGTTCATGACGAAATGCCCAATATATTAACCGCCCTCTTCTAGTCCAAGCGAAAACACCTGGGCAACACTGTGGGATCCTGCATGTGTAGTGGTAACACACAGCATACTCACTTCTCGTGGCTGGGCCAAGGCTTTGGCTAAAGGCCAACTGCAGTCGGCTTTGACTTTGCCTGTCTGTGCTGTTGCGAGGCTCTGATATCATGCCTAATGAAGAAGCTTCTCCGTATGGAATGTCCTGGTTCATGGCAGCGCCCAACAAGACCAATACTTGTGTTGGTGTAATCATTGTGCTGTTCATGGCTCGGAAGAGTGGGTTGTTCAGTCCTAGCTGACTCATTTTCACTTGCACAAGAACACTCAGGCAAGACTTTTCTTGCGAGCATAGCTGGGTACCAGCTCAGGCGGAAAGACCGAGACCGAGAACAAGACCAAGGACAAGGAAACACTTCAATGGAATGACTACGCGTCTTGGCTTATGGGTAGCTGCGTTGTACGGTTGAATGTATAGACAGACAACTGCACAGCGGCAACCAAACGGCGCTCGCCTCGCGCTACATTGTGCAACCTTGTTCAGGCACCCTTTCCAGGTGATCGGGTGATCCAGGAATGCGATGGCTTTAATGACAAGAAATTTGTCCAAGACACTGTGTTCGGTTAATGATTCTGGGAAAGGTAACTCGTCCTGAAGTTGACGAGGGAGACCACGTGATTCTGGGTAGCCAAGGTTCACTATTAGGCTCGGTACCTTCTCGCCCGCAACTTGCTCTTGAATTGGCCATACTGAAATACAAGAATCTCGGTGTTCAGCCTATCAGTTTGTTATCCACTTCAATGCGGGACATCTGACGTCGTGCGGGCCTTACTTCGGGAGGCTATCAACGGTTGTTCCGCTGTTGGTCCCCTCGTGCATGGCATTGCATGCCTCATTTAGCCGTTACGAGACGGTAAACCCTCCCGTCCCAGAAACAGATCCAAACATGTACAAGGTACTTCGTCGTGGTATCTGGTACCTAATTGTACCCGCTTCTCGTATATGCTGATGAATCTTGGCTCCTTCTGGCTGGTGGCGGTTGACTCATTGCCTGCATATTCTTAACCTTATCATATCCTTATCCTGTTGCAGCGGCTCGTCCCGCGGGCTTAAGAAGACATGGATGGAGGTGAGGCAAGCCACCGAATTTTAGCTCCCCTCAATATGCTTCATAAGAGATAATTGGGCCAAGAAGAGGCCCGGTAAGCAAGAAGCCCACATTGCGAGTCATGCTCTAGACTGACTATCTTCTCCATACTGGCTGTCTGACAACTATCAGATGCTCGTATCCGAGCATGTTGCATGACTCCAGCTTCCAACGTCTGCAGTTCCGGGGCAAAGGGTAAAGCCGAGCAAGATGTCCGCAGTTTCTCACATGCATATATCTGTCCTGTCAACGACAGAATGTTGGCTCTGACAGAACAACAATACTGAGACATGTAAGTGGCCCTTTGAGTGCGGCATGAATGAACTTTTGCGAAGTGGCAGCAAATGGTCCAACCGGAATCTGTCAATTCTGAGTTTGTCTTTGTCCGGTAAGCTTCTTATGGACAATGCCCCGTTCCCATGCACCAAGCTCTTACTATTTAATCATTGCGGAGAGGGCGTGTTGTTTGGTACAACAAAAACTCGGGGTTTTTCAAATAAGGAGCTTTGACTTCTCAAGTGCCGCATGTAAAAGAAAACATCCGATGCAGCTCCATGGTCGTGGCTCGTCTAAGTTAGCATATAAGCAAATATTGATGGGCGATATATATATGTTTTCAGCTCATATATTGTATGATAAAGGAATTATCTTAGATTATTCTTATAGCCCTGTGAGCTTCTATATCATCTAATGAACAAATTATGATTCATTTGAGATAGTAGTGGAATATTGCAGCCATGTCTGCATCTGAAATGAAGCATGCTGCCGTGGCAAAGGAAGTTGAGCAATCCGATTTCCCTTACCGCTAGGTCATTATCAAAGGAGTATTGAATTTCACTGAACTATTCACTTTCTTTACCCTCGCAGCATGAAGCTACATTCACACCGTATAGCCTGATGTATCTACCAATACAGACAAAATAGACAAAAACTGGCTTCTGTGCCAGATAGCTTTGATCGATTATCTTCCTGCGTCTTCCCTGTCTTTTCTCTCTGTTCTATGCATAGTGTCTTAGTCATACTCCGTGCCGTCGGCCAAACTTGGAGTTATCACGCCGACCGCGGGATAGACCAGCTGTTGTTGGTAGTGGCAGTGGCAGTGTTATGACGGCACGGCATCAGTCCTGTCAGATCATTCTAATTAAAGATCACTTTGTTGTTGAGATTTTTATCTGTATTTTATTCTATTCTCGGGGCGAAAAGGATTGAACACGGAGTGTATAAAAGCAAGGCACGGTACCCTGACCCCTTTCTCTCATCTCAACACCGAACAAGGGGATGAATAGCCTCCGTGCTGGTCATACAAGAGATCCTTTGATTCTGGTACCTGTGCTCCATTTCTATTACTCTATTGATTAATCAATAGAGGCATAGACCTGAATCTGACCTCAGAACTGCCTGCCAGTGACGGCCAATCAAGTCACCTATTATTAATTCATCGTCCGGGCTGTCAATATATCTCGACTTCTTGGCACTGGCAAAGCACTGCCAGAAATCCTGTTATCACTGACAGATTCTCAACCAGCTTTTGTTCGTATCTCGTCATTGTTTCCATCGAAACCTTTCCTTCTCTTAACCTCAACGTCGCTCTTGCTGTTTACGATTTCCCCCAACCTTCTTGATCTTTACTGAAACGAACCTCAAACATTTGAAAAGGTAGAGGAGAACAACATACAAACTCTTAATACTTTTTCTTGGGCGCCCTCTTTGACGCCATGGAGGACGACATCGCTGTCGTCGGCATCGGCCTACGATTTCCTGGCGATGCCTCTTCTCCTGAGGAACTTTGGAAAGTCTTGGAACGAGGAGAATCCCAGTGGAGTGAATTTCCCAAAGACCGTCTAAATATTGATGGTTATTATCATCCAGGCGGCGACCGCCAAGGTAGCGTAAGTCAAGGAAGGTTGTGGTCCTCGTTGATTAAGATGGCATTACTAACCCTGCGCCTTCCTTAGATATCCTTCCGCGGAGCCCATTTCATCAAAGGCGATTTCGCTGCTTTTGATGCTTCTGTAGGTCTTAAAGTATTTCACCTTTTACGAGAGCCTCTTCTAACCTCACACCCCCTTTCAGTTCTTCTCTGTTGCGGCGGAAGACGCCAAAGCTATCGATCCACAGCAGAGAATTCTCCTCGAGACCTCATATGAGGCGCTTGAAAATGGTCAGTTTCGTTATGGGTTGAATCGTATTCAGGCTAACGGTAAATCTCTAGCCGGAATTCGAAAAGAGGATGTCGATGGTAGCGATGCTGCAGTGTATGTTGGCTCTTTCGTCAAAGGTAAGCTACATAAGATGCCTCTCGTGAATCTTTGCTAATCTCGACTAGACTACGAGCAAGTATGCCTCCGGGACCCAGACTGGCAACCTCAATATGCTGCTACTGGAAACGGCATTGCTATTATGGCGAACCGTATCTCGTACTTTTTCAATTTGCACGGACCTAGCATGACCATTGATACTGGCTGCAGTGGCAGTCTTGTGTCTGTTCATCTTGCTGCACAGAGTCTTCGAACAAGGGAGACATCACTGGTAAGATTTTCTCTCATTAATTGTCCTTGTTGAATACTAACAATTGTTCAGGCGATTGCCGCTGGTGCAGGCATGATCCTTACTCCGAACACCATGATGCCAATGACAGCTCTCAACTTTCTGAGTCCTGATGGCAAGTGTTTTACTTTCGATTCCAGAGCCAATGGTTATGGTAGAGGCGAAGGTATCGGCGTTGTCGTTATGAAACGTCTATCAGATGCTCTCCGCGATAATGATACTATTCGTGCAGTCATCCGTGCCACAAAAGTCAATCAAGATGGTCATACAACAGGTAAGTGGAATGCTCATCTTTCTTCCCTAGACTTATAGCACTAACAGCCAAAGGTATTACGCTGCCGAGCAAGGAAGCACAAGTCGCCAATATCAACTCTATCTACGAGTCTGCGGGTCTCGATTTCAACCAAACTGCCTACGTCGAGTGCCATGGCACTGGTACCAAAGCTGGAGATTGGCGTGAGCTCAAAGCCATTTCTGAATCTCTGGGCTCTGTTCGTGATATTGATAATCCCATTGTTGTTGGGTCAATCAAACCCAATATCGGCCACCTGGAGGGCGCCGCTGGTGTAGCTGGGCTCATCAAAGGCGTTCTTACTCTGGAGCATGCCAAAATCCCGCCCAATATCAACTTCGAGAAAGCCAATCCTGATATCGATTTTGAGAACTGGAGAGTCAAAGTATGCTTCATCAGAACAATCGTCTTGACTTGCTGTACTGACCTTAAACTCCAGGTACCAACCAAAATGCTCGAGTGGCCTCTTCCTGGTCTACGCCGCGTCAGTGTCAACTGCTTTGGCTTTGGGGGCACAAACGCTCATGTGATTATGGATGAAGCTCCTCGTTACCTATCAGCCCGTGGACTACAAGGCAACCACAACTCTTTTGAGACTTCCGGCTCCGCTGTGAATAAACACCGTTCTAAGGCAAATCCTGGACCACAGCTTTTACTCTATTCGGCGCACGAAAAGTCAGGTGTCCAGCGTGTTATAGAGTCTCACATGCCCTACTTGGAGTCAAAGAAGGAGGCAGATGGAAGTTTCCTCCAAGACTACGCTTACACTCTCGGTTGTCGCCGGTCCAACCTAGAGTGGAAACATGCCATTGTTGCCGAATCTCTGGAAGACCTTATTGGCAAGCTCCAGAACATTGATGAGTCAACTTTCAAGCGAACTTCCAGGAATAAGGAGCCCAAGATCTGCTTCCTCTTCTGTGGTCAGGGCGCTCAATATGCGCAAATGGGAAAAGAGCTCATGGAATTCGAGGTTTTCCACGACGCTTTGGAAGCTGCTTCTCGCTACATGAAAGATGCTCTCGGAAGTCAATTTGACCTACTTGAGGAGATACTTCAAGACCAAGCTCGGACTCGCATATCTGACGCTAGAATCGCCCAACCTGCCACCACTGCTGTTCAGATGGCCTTGGTAGATCTTTTTGATTCATTTCATATTAAACCCAGCTATGTTGTCGGACACTCTTCCGGTGAGATCGCAGCAGCGTACGCATCCGGTGCCCTTACTAAAAAGGCAGCTTGGAAGGTTGCGTACTATCGCGGCGTAGCTGCCTCTTCTCTTGAGTCCAAGGGCCCTAAGATTCAGGGTTCCATGATGGCGGTTGGCCTATCCATCGTTGATATTGAGGGGAGCTTCAATGGCAAAAAGTATCCCTGCCAAGTAGCTTGTATCAACAGTCCTCGATCAGTGACACTTTCCGGGAGAAGGGAGAACATACAGTGCGTGTACAAAGAACTCACGGCAAAGGGTGTCTTCTGCCGCATTCTCTCAGTTAAGGTTGCTTACCATTCTCGCGATATGCTATTGGTTGAAAAGGAGTACAAGTCTGCCTTGGGGCTTCTGAACCCAAGCGAGCACCGTAAGCCCGTCACTATGTTTTCAACTGTCAGTGGAGAGTCCATCGATGGAACAAAGTTGGACAAGCTATACTGGACATCAAATCTAACCCAGCCGGTCTTATTCATGTCTGCCATCAACCATCTGCTAAGCCTTCCCGCCGAAGATACCCCTGATATCTTTATCGAGTTGAGTCCTAAATCGACGCTAAGGTCCCCAGTCCTTGATATAATTAATTTGTTCAAGCGTAACAACCCACCAACGTTCCATACAGCCCTTAGCCATAAACACCATGACTCAACCTCTCTCAAGGAGATTTTGGGCGGACTTTGGGCGCGTGGGTGCAAACTCGATATGAACAGGGTCATTGCTCAAAGCTCCCACCAGAGTCTCCCAAAGTGTCTGGCTGATCTTCCTCCTTACCCATGGAATCACACAAGATCTTACTGGCACGAATCTCATCTTGGTGTGGCGAACCGCTTCAGAGAGTTTCCTCGACAAGACCTGATTGGCGCTCCTACTGCCGATGCTATCTCCTTCGAACCTCGCTGGCGCGGTTTCCTACGCATCTCAGAAAATCCATGGATTCAGGATCATCAGGTACAAAAGACGATTATCTATCCAGCAGCCGGAATGGTCACCATGGCCCTACAAGGTGCAAGCCAACTGTCAAAGGACACAGGAAACATTCATGGATTTGAGATCAACAACATGCGGATTGAAAAAGCCATGATTGTGCCGAATACTGCACATGGACTGGAGATGGCTATGAACTTCAAGCGCACCTCTACCTTCGATGACCAGCACCAAAGCATGGTTTTCGAATTTTGCATTTATTCGAAACAGCTGAATTCCGCGTGGGAACAAAATGCCACTGGCTGTATTAGGGTGCGATACAAGCGAGGACACTGGAAGGCCGCCTTTCATCGGTACCGTAAAAAGTTCGAGTCGCTCAAGACTACATGTAAGGAGTCGATTGTGCCCAGGCAGCTCTATGAGCTCCTCGATATTGTTGGCATGAACTATGGTCCGACCTTTCAAAATATCACACACATACTCAAGGGACATGGCTCATGCATAACCAAAGTTCGCATTCCGGACACTCGGTCGAAAATGCCTGCTAAATTTGAGTATGATCATCTCATTCACCCCGCAACCTTGGATTCGATGTTTCAGACACCCTTCGCTGTCTCGAATGAACCTATGGTGCCGACCTTTATCAAGAGCATATTTGTCTCTGCGACCATCTCTCGCGACCTTGGCAAGACTTTTGATGGGTACTCTACGGCTAGTCGAACGGGCGTCCGTGACGCAAGCGCAGACATTGTCATGACACAGTCATGTTGGGACCAGCCTTCAGTCGTTGTCGGCGGCCTTCACTTCACTGGTATCGCCAACTCAACCCAAGCCGCAGGGAGCTTCCTTCCGAACAATCGCACCTTATGCACTGGGATCTCATGGATACAAGACATCACATGCGCACGAGCTCTGACAATCGAGGTGCTTGCCACAACACTTGCCCACAAAGTTCCGGGCCTCTCCATTCTTCAGGTCGGTGGTAGTACATTCACCGCACTGAAAATTCTACGTGCTTTTGCCTGTCCTCAGGGGCGAACGCCTTGGTTCTCAAGATACACTCTGGGGCATACCGCCGGTAGCAAGTCTTTAGAAAAGCCTTCTTTGGTTGAGGGAACACACTATGAACACTTCATTGAGAACCGAGTTGTTGATGGCCCCGAACCTCTGCCAGATTATGACCTGATTATTGTTTGTGTTCAAGATGGTGTCGATATCACCCGACTTCTGACACACGTAAAACGCCCTGGTTTTCTGCTGGAAAGCTTGCCGCCCGGCAAGTTTGACTCTTCTCGTAAGGAGATTATTGGCCACAGCTACCAAGATGGCAGTGGTAAGACTGTGAAAATGGAGTTCGGTGTTCACCACGCAGAACCGGTCCACGATTGGCTTTCTGTACCTGGTGTGGTTATCCTTCTACCCAACGAATATCCCCCTGAGGCACGATCACTTGCTGGCAAGCTCATCGTGGAGCGTTACACTGTTTTGCAAATTCAGATCATGCATCTTAGTGAAGTAACGAGCCAGCCAAATAAGCTCAAGGGTAAAATTGTCATCTCCTTACTCGACTTTGCTGCAGATAACGCAGGTGCTTATGTCTACAACTGGACGGAGGCAGAATTCAAAGCTTTCCATACTATTCATCAGATGGCCAAAGGCATCCTTTGGATCACACGTGGCGCCCACATGGAACCTTTGAACCCCAAGGCCGCTCCCATCATTGCCCTTGCGCGCACACTCAACTCAGAGGATCCTTTGAAAATGTTTGTGACATTTGACCTGAGCATAAACACGTCGTTGGACTCTCCCTCGACCATCAAGTCCATCAACAGGATCTTTTTGCAAAGTTTTGCTTGGGCTCCTGGCTCTGGCCCTCGCGAGCTGGAGTTCGCCGAGAAGAATGGAGCGGTCTATGTGCCTCGCCTGATTCCCATTGAGCCACTCAACGACGTTGTCGAGAAAGGTATATCACACGACACTGCTAAGGTACCATTCCATGGATATCCGCAACATCTAAAGCTTCGAGTTGCTCAGCCCGGCCTGGTCAAGAATAGCCTAACGTTTTCTGTTGGAACCAAATTCGCTCCCCAGGCTGGTGAGGTTGAGATCATTTTCGAAAGTGCCCCGCTCAATTTTGTTGACTTGGAGACTGTCATGGGACGAACCTTGGGTTCTGAATTTGGCACTGAGATTTACGGCCGTGTTAGACGCATTGGGCGCAATGTCTCCGGGTTTATGACTGGTGATCGTGTCAGTGGTCTTGTCGCTGGTGGCTCTGTCCAGAGCAATGCCAACATTGACAGTCGTTTCGTCGCAAAGTGGTCTTCTAACCTTCCTCTCAGTCATTGTATCAGTGCTTACCATTGCTTTGTCAATGTTGGAAGACTTGGCCGGGGAAAGTCAGTACTCATCCATGCTGGAGCAAGTACTTTCGGCCTTGCAGCTCTCAGCGTGGCTTCTCAGCTGTCTGCCAATGTATTTGTGACCGTCATGGGGCAGGATGCTGGAAGCCAGCGCGCGTTTCTTCTGAGTATCGGCATCAAGAAATCCCACATCATCAATGCGGATACCGATAACTTTGCTGTGGTTCTTCGCGATCTCTTGGAAAGGGGTGTTGATCTTGTATATAACCCTACTCAGAAACACCTTGAGACCAACCTCAAGTGTGTTCGCCAAGGTAAGCTCTTGCGCTTTCAACATTCCAATTATCTTCTAACAGCCTATAGGTGGTACTATTATTCAATTCGCCAGCAAGTCCCCATACCCTCCATCTACTCAACATGTTTCCGCGAGCGTTTCGCTTATTAACTTTGACTTGGCATCATTAATGAAGCATGATGCCGAATATGTGGCGGAGCTAGTTAGGGATGTTGTCGACCACGAAGAGCATATTGAAGACAAGCTAGTTGTGGAGGGACCACTTGTCAAAAACATCGAACTCTCCAACATTACCGATGCATTCAAAATCATTGAAAAGAGCCCATTTTTTGGACTTGTATCTGTTACCGCAGCTCCTCAAGCGAAACCTACGGTCGAGATTCCAACTTTGAAGCGAGTCAGGGCACTTCATCAAGCTCTATCTCGCACTTCCACTTACCTCCTTCCTGGCGGTCTTGGCGGTCTTGGTCGCAGTATCTGCGAGTTACTTGTCAGGAACGGTGTTCAACATGTCGCTTTCCTCTCACGATCTGGTGCTTCGTCTGAATCTTCCAAGTGCTTCATTGAAAACCTCAAGGAAAGGGGCGTCAATGCACGAGTTTACAAAGTTGACATTTGTGATATGGGCACTCTTACCAAGGTCGTGAAGGAGCAGATCAGTGAAGAAATGCCTCCTATCAAAGGTGTTTTCCAATGCGCTGCTGTCATCAAGGATTCTATTTTTGCGAACATGACATACTCCGACTGGATGGAGGCCTTCAGACCAAAGACTATCGGTTCAGATAATCTTGTGCAGGTGGTTTCAGACAACTCGGAGAACCCTTTTTTCATCTTCCTTGCCAGCTCTGCCGGAGTGATCGGTAACCGTGGCCAGGCCAACTACGCCGCCGGCAATTGTTTTGAGGATGCTCTTGCACAAAAGTGTCGCATTCAAGGTAAAAATGCTACTTCCATCGATCTTGGGCCTGTCCTTGGTGCCGGTATGCTTGCCGAGGACGATGAGACTCTGGACATCCTGCGAGCCAGTGGGTTCTATGGAATCAGACATCAAGATTTCCTCACTATGGTTACGTATGCTATTACTGGAGAGATTGCACCTAAGACTCGTATGCCCAACCGCGTCATCATGGGCATTGGCTCCGGCGGTCTCATTCGACAAAACCAGCCAGCTGACCCCTACTGGTCTCGCACTGCTCTATATGGTTACCTCAACTTGGTGGACATGCCGCCCCCTGATCTGAGTATTGTTGACGGTTCAACTGAATTCGACTTGAAATCTCTTCTTGTATGCTGCACTAGCATAGATGCTGCTGCTGAGATAATCGTCAGAGGCCTTTCGCACATGCTTGCTAAGGCTATGAACATGCTCCCTGAGGAGATTGACATTGGCAAGCCGCCCAATGTCTACGGTGTTGATTCTTTGGTCGCCGTCGGAGTCCGAAACTGGGTTGTTACCAACTGTAGTGTTGAGGTCTCAGTTTTCGAGGTCCTGAGCGACAAGACTGTTGCTGGGTTGGCTATGGACATCGCCTCCAAAGGTGGATTCGGAGCGGAGTATTGAGGAACGTTGTGTAATTGGTGTATAAGGGGCGATTAACCACAAGTAGAACACAAGATTCTATATACGACGGAGCCCAGGGTGCTCTAACTTGTGCGATTTGGGATTTAGGAACTAGACAGATGACAGCTTTTGGTACTTTAGAGAATGCTGAAGCAAGCCTTGTTGTTCTTCGTAATATACGACACTCAGAATTGAACAGTACTTTGAAGGGCACAAGGGTATCTTGAGTGAATGGCGTCTGTATGATATAACCTTCTTTTTAGATTAATCCTATGCCGTGAAGGCTTTCAGGTGAACGTTTCGAAACGTAACCGTTATAAAGGATCAAAGTTAGATATGAAACCGGACAAAGGGTTCAACAATAAATAAGCTTGCTATCGGTAGTACCGAGTTTCTGAACAGACCCGGCCAATTTTGTTCTACAGGAACTCGAAGCAATATGTGAAATCTACAATCCGACGACAACGACAAAAAGAAAAGGCGACACTGCAACGGATAACAGCAAAAAGTGAAGTTATATGCGTAATCTGGGAATCGAACCCAGGGCTCCCCGAAGTTACACGAATGGCAACGGAGAATTTTACCACTAAACCAATTACGCTGGTGAAGAGAGAAGAACACACTCGACGGGAATCGAGTGACTGCGTAATCTGGGAATCGAACCCAGGGCTCCCCGATACTTGATGGCAACGGAGAATTTTACCACTAAACCAATTACGCTTTGTTGCAAGACGGGGGCGATATTTGTGTAGATGTCGTTCGGTTGTGAGCTCACTGGAGACATCGAGCTTACCTGATATCTTCTGGTCAATATGTGTTGCAAACGTACGGCCACTTCTATTGCACAGCACAAACGAACTCGATTCTTAGATTCACTTGTCATAAATTTCCAGCTAACCTTGAATTGTTTGTGTTCTGGTTAGAGTTGCTCCTCCTAGTATCGCACTCAAGTCACTTTATCATTCGCTGTTCAACAGCCTTCTTGACTTCGACTCAAGGTTGCCAAACTGCCTCAATAATACTCATTCTACATCCTTCGGGTCTCATCACGCCCTTTTGTAAAATCTGTTAGTATATGTGATTCCAAGGTGGCTAAGAATGTAATTGCTCAACTCATAGCTTACCTTAAAAACGAATCGTCCGTCAGCAGCCTTGAAAAGCTCTTCAAACTCCTTTTCTGTGCGCTCTTGAGAGTTTAGAAGAGTCAGCATCAGCAGATCCATGCTTCGCATGAGCTTTTCATCCCAGTCGTTTTCCACCCCAGGTTCGCGGAGACAGTGGTCGTTGATGAGTATACGGGCCCCAGGTTTGAGAGCCGGGATGAGGTTCTTCAGAATTGTTACAGCGTACTTAGTAGAGAGATTGTGCAGGATCCAACGGAAAAAATAGACTGTTTGTTTGTTGTCAGCTCATGTCTAATATCAATGGGCCATCCTTAGTGTATCTTACCGTCAGCGCCCTTGACAGTTTGTTCCGTGAAGAAATCATGAGCCTGAAGCGATACACGCTGGGTCACCCCTTCATCTTCGCATATGGGATCCGGAGCACTGCTGATGGTTTTTGGCAGGTCCTGCACCACGAATTTCATCTTACTCCATTTCCTAGCCAGGTCGACGCACACGAAGCCATGGCTGCCGCCGATGTCTACGAATGTGCCTTCGTTGGCATCCACCTCGGAAAAGTCATAGCTATCAACGAAGTAACCGACTTCATATCCCTCTCCACCTGTCAGGCTTGCCATTGCTACAGCGAAACGCTTTCCTCGTGGGGGGTCTTTGCCAAAGGTTGCAAACATTGGCTCTTTGTCAACTGTTCCCCAAGCATGGTTGAAACCGGTCCGTGTGAGCGAGGTAGCCTCTGGGTCAGAGTGGATAGCTTCCAACGTGTGTGCTCCAGCTGGAAAGAAATCTTCGCCATTCAAACCCACCCAAGCCTGGAGGTTGGCGTCCTGAGCAAGTATTTTTGAGGCGGCAGTATGTGCTATAAAACCTGGCGTGGGTTCCTGGAAGATCTTGTTTGTCATAGCATGACGCAGAGCACGCGCCAAGTTAACAGGATCCAAGGTTGTTTTGGCTTGGAGGTTTTCTAGAGAAATGGACTCGTCCAGCGGGACAAGATCGTCTCCTAAGTATTAGCAATCAATCTAATGGTAGGGAGGGCGTACTCACATATTTTGTAACTGTTGAGAATCTGAAGACTCAACGTATCTAGATACTTTTGCATGTTAGTGATGAAGAGGATCCAAGAAGCAAAAACTTACACTCCATATACCCCATCTGATAGTCTCTCGAGGACCTCTTATGAGAAGTTCTAATTGTTTTGTTGCCGACGAAATTTCCAATCGGCATTTCTGTATGTCTTCTGGTAGCCTAGGGAGATCACCAGGGGCATTGACGTCAAATCCCAGATCCGGAAGGCCGTTGCTCTTAAAATAGTTGTCAAGCTTTTCTGTCTCATTGGTAATTTTCCTAGCCAAATGCACCATAAGAGATGTCTCCAAGCTTGGTGAGTATGGTGGGGTAAGTCCTTCTTCACCCATGTTGACAGAATGCGTAATGTGGTCGTGCTTCACAGTCAACGTTGCAATACGTAGTACGGCTTTGGGGCTGCGTGATTTTATACTGGTTTGACTCCCATTGAGGCCCCAGGATAATTCCAAAGTTCAGACGACCAGCAAGACCAAATGCGGATAGCGGATATGTGCTGTCCAGCACACGGACAGCATGAACTATTCCACTTACTTGCACCACCCTCATTCCTGGTAGCGCACATGGGAAAGGTGGCGAGGTTGTGTCGAGACTAAGTCTATCTCGATACAAGAACTTTCATGATTGGCGTGTGTCCGGCAACTTGTGAAATTAATCCCTGAAACGAAGTCGAGAAATGACCTGGGAGTAGTGCACAATGTACATGACTAGGATTTCTTTTTTTTTTTTCGCGATAACACCGGTTTGGTTAGATCCCAAGCCCAGTTGTTCCTTCGTTCCCTCTTGCCGCAGGCTAGTTCCGAAGCTAACATGGATGTAATGGGCACGAAGCGAGAGATTAAGCTCCGTGAACTTTGGCTGCGTAAGTAAATCTGCGTGCTGAGAATCCCGTACAAAAGATCAACTCTCGTTCACCGAGTTCCTTCATAATAGAATTTGTTCCATTCATGTAGTCTTTCGTTCATTTGCCATGGTATGATGTATGTAGTAATTATCGTGTGTAAGCGATATGCAACCATCAGCTGAAAATCCTTGAGCGCGGATGCCAGGATTTAAGGCGGTCCCTAGCGGAAGAGAGACGCCACAGGTTTTCTGGGTCATTGTACTTCTGTATATACGAACACGTTGTAATGGTGTGGCTGTCTAACCTCAACTCTTGGTCGTGGTACAGGGTGATAAATGTGCCTACAATGACAGTAGGTGGACATTGATTCGTATTTTCAGACCAAATATGCTAATGTGTCTAGCAATTATTTGCGTACCAGGCTTGTCCCGAGCCTGCCGGCAGCCACGAACGGTTCGTATTGGGTAGACAGAAACAGCGTCCACCTACATTCCACTTGGCTTCTTTAGCGGCTCCACGCTACAATGGCGTCCCAGGTCGGCACGTCCTTAGTTGTAGAACGGTCTCGAGGCGGTTGGCGAATTCGTCGTGTATTTTTGTTCCCTTCTCTGCATTTTTGATTCTGGCCCGACGCTTCTAGTATGGTTTCTGCCCATAAACGATGTGCATAGGCATATACAGTAGCGCTGTGTTATCGCTATATGCCCTTCGCACACTGACAAGAAACACTTCAATCTGCTCGCGGCTCCACCCCATGCCTCTGGACATAGGACCCAGAGCGATGGCTTGGATGCCATCGTTTAATATGGTACGCCAATATAGGCCGACGGTCTTAAGAACTTGGTTCTTAGGCCAAGTTCCAAGAGGGACATGGAATATTCGTTCAGTAACATTGACGAAACCAGCCGCTTGCATCTTGGCGGCTAGCTTGCCTCCTGCCGCGGCAGGGAAGTCTACACCAAGCGCTGCAAGACCTTCGTTGATATAGGTCCAGTACTGTGCAATTGGGTGATCGTAGGGCTGGATTGCTTCGCCTGTTCTTGCGTTATGGGGGTAATGATGAATCTCTTGGAGCTCCATCCAGCCTCCGGGCTTCATGTGCCTTGTATTGCGTAAGTATGAAGCAGATAGAATGGCTTTAGGGAGTTGATACTCACTGTAGAGCGCTATCAAAAAGCTGGGGCCAATCTTTTATCGCTTGAACCGTGTGGCGAGAATGAATGTAGTCAAAATGATTTGGTGGATGAAGCCAGGAGGATTCAACATCATCAACCATGAAGTGAACATTAGGTGGCAACCAGGTTGGTTGAATGGGCGAGAGATCAATACCGAGAACGTTTGCACTGGGATATTGCTCGCCCACTGTTCCAGTATTAGCTGCTGAAGCTGACACGCATAAAGTGAGTGATCTTACTCTCGATTGCCCAAATTCCCGTGCCAGTTCCAATATCAAGAATATTCTGAGGATTGTCGCCTAGTGGCGCAAAATGAAGTTTCTGGCCCGAGAGTAATCTCACCATGGCATGCTTCATATCTTCCCTCTCCTGTTCCACGTCGTCATTGGGGAAATTGTAGGCTCCGGCCCGGAAGCTATGGTAACGACGGCCATTCTCGAACATGTAATCCCGAACAGACGAGCCGATGGAGGTGCTTGCTGAGCTCATGTTATCGCTTCCATATCCAGCGTCGTCTGCGGAATTGTACTCGTCACTGTCTGCGATGATGTTCTCTTCGGCCTGGGCGAGAGCTTGCCGAGACATGGCCTCCTGTTCTATGATCGACATTTCTGGAAACATGGAAATGCCGTTCGGATGGGTAAGTGGTGAAGTGACCCCAGAATCATTGCGTCGACCTTGTTCAGAGATATCTGAAGCTGGAGAGCCTGTCGCGCGATCGGCTCTGGGGATTTCCTTACGGGCATCGTACGGTTTGTTTGTTTGTGCGGAGGAGTCAGCGCTGTTGTTAGGATAATTGTCTAAGATGTTTCGTCCAGCTGCTGATATCTCGCGATCGTTTGACTTGGTAGCACCAGAACTCAATTGGCCGTCGGCGAATACTTCATCATAATCAGTGGCGTCCTTGCGCTGCCTCTTATTGCGCGGTTCCTGGTCCATCGTAGTTCAAGTGCGTTTAAGTATATGTAAGTGCCGGAAGGAAGACGGATATAACGAAGCAGCAGTTGACGTCTGATTGATTTGGGTGTGAAGGTCAAAGGACAACTTAATATCTGAGTACCGGATGGTCGATGAACTGCGCAGCCTAGGATTTCGCCACGGGCTTCTTTAAGATTTCGTTAAAGGGTCGGAAATGAAAACGAGAATTGGATTAGCAGGCGTGGTCCGATGACGATGTTATCGACTCGGGTAGATCGTTAAGGACGATCTGAATGCAAGGGGGCCCTGGGATTAGCAGGGCAGTTGGATGGTAATCTTTGGCGTTAAAGCCACATGGGCAACACGCGTAAAGGAGATCCCAAGAGATGAGTTCGAATGAAATAGCTCTGCAGTTGCAGGAGGAGAGTTGCACGTCTGCAAAATACGGCGTCTGAGATATGTAGGTACTAAGTAAAGTAGGTAGGTACAGCACCGTTCGTTCTTACCCGTAGTTGACCGCTGGAGAGGTAAGTTAGTCTAGTACCTACCTAAGGTATGCACATCAAATCAGGACGGGAAGTGGGTGGGGCATTCACAGGCAGGATGAGATGGGATGGGATGGGATGGGATGGAAAAAGAAGTTGGTTATGGTATAGATCGCGCCAAGAAAGTGCCAGATCGCCGCCACACCGATTATAAATACTGACAGATGCTGGTTCCAGCCGGGTCTTGTCGTTGATTGACTATTGATAACGGCTCAAAGTGCGGTACCGAAATGCTTCTGCTATTCAGCTCTTTTGCTCTAAGCCCACCAACAGCCAAAAGAGCATTAGGGCATCTGATCAGACGGACAGGAAAATCCTTACAAACAAACAAAGAAAATGGGCTAAACACATACTTCCAGGGCTCTGTTTTCTTTTCTTTTTAAATTGCCTAACCGCGTTGTGATATTAGAGCGAGCATGCTGTTTGCTGTTGGTGGGTTATCCGTAAACCAACCTCTAATTCAACATGATCGTGCCCGCCCGCCTGAGACATCGAATTTGTGACAAATGATCCGGTGTAGACTAGGCTCATCATGATGTATCAAACGAGCTGTCACTTTATTGAAAACGGAGCAGTATCTCCATCCAGAATGCCTAAGCAGGTCTGATTCACTGCCCTCGCCTACAAAAGCAATGATAAAGTGAAAAAGGAGACTGGCTCGAGGCGTTAATATGCAGCTAATAACACTTGAGGCTCTCCTTTGATTGACTCGCTCGTGTTTCCTCAAATAATATTAACATACCTACTCTGTACTTAATTACTAGCTAGATAACGTTAGCTCTACCGCGCAATTGGGTGGCAGGGCAGGGTAACTAAGCTGAAAAAGCACCCACTTTTTGAAGAGAATTAACTTATTAGTAGACTTAGTTCATCTAACAACGTCATCGAGACTTTCTGTAAATCACTAACCCCAACCCATCGCCGAGGCTGTTGTGTAACGCGGTGTCAGATACCGTACAGTATTCTCTAAATGTCTCAGTCAAAATTCGTCCATTGTGTTGGAAGCCCAGCATTTAAACCAGATGAAGTCATTGGAGACATTGACCGCCAGAAGGAAGCTGTCGATTATCTTTTAAAGAATGACCTGTACAACGCCAGTCGAGTGCTATTCCAACTTCCCGAACAGGATCCCTACACATACCATGCTATAACGAGTGTAAAACTTGCTCAAGTGCAATCTGTTGTGAATCTTGGAGGTACAAACGGTCTGCATGCCTGGTACCGCAACGAGGATGGCTCACCTGTAAGAACTCACCTGTCAATAGCCCTCGGGAAACGGACATCACATAGACTGACCTCAACAGAGAGATCCTCCTCCTCAGACTGACGTTGAAGCATATACCTCTATCTTCAGGCCTTCAACGGCAACTGCTGCGGTTCTCAAAAACCTAGGAACCAACGCCAAAAAGGGCTCAACGAGGAGTGAAGTGGCTGCCAACCTGGAAAAAAAGCGATATCTGCACCCTGGACTCGTAACGAAACTCACCATCCCCAAGTGCAAGAAACCGCCCAGCACAAACCCCTATCTCGATTTTTGGATGTGGTCATGCCACTCCCTTGAGTGGTGTGGTCCTTGCCCGGCATCAGAACGTGTTGCCACAAGCCATCACGTACTGCCCATCTTTATGCACCACTTTGGCTGTGCGACACCAACACATGAAAGTCTCTCTATTCTTAAGATTCTGTCTGATGGGCGCCCAATTGCGGATATAGGGTCGGGAAATGGATACTGGGCTTTCATGCTTCGTCGTTACGGCCTGACGGTATACGCGGTGGATAACATGCAGAGTGAATGGCGGGTCAATTGGGTCAATGACACAGTCATTTCCGACGGCGTCAAGTGGTTGCGCAAGAACGCCAGTGGGAAGGACATGGTTCTCTTGCTCGTGTATCCTGTTGTTGGCGGCGGAATGGGTGGTGGCGCTGAGGGGGGGTTTACGAGAAATCTTGTAGCTGCCTTTGAGGGTGATACTATCGCAGTTGTGGGTACGCAGAACCGAAACGGTTACACAGGATTCAAGGGAATGACTATGGATGAGTTTATGGAGAGGGAGCATAAGGATTGGACCATGGTAGCCAAGGTTGCCTTGCCTTCGTTTCCTGGAAAGGATGAGGCGCTATATGTATTCCAACGAGGCGAAAGAGTGCCACAACAATAGATCACAAAAGTTTTACTAGGCACTATATCATCATATGGTTACAAAGAAGCTCTCTGGACTCTTCTGTGTTCGGAATAGCCTTACTCGAAATGAGCAGTATTCCTACAAGATATGTCCTGAGCAACAGCGAAGCGACGGAGGTCACCATTGAGAAGGGCCGTCGTTATGAACAGCTGGCTAACTAGCAGTATATACATATGCTCCTATGACCGCCCGCTGGAAGCTAACGGATGAGATTACGGTCGGTTTTTGCCACTTTAGATGCGCTCTTATACCATTTTCCTTTTTTATAATACGGCTTATGGGACAAGCTTCCTGCTGTCTTCAGGCCTTCTAACATTCAAGGCTCGATACACGGTGAGTCAGCCTTTCCCTCTTATCGCGGGTAATACTTCTGAACCAGTCCCAAACTTTGGCTTAATTATCAATATCGGTTTTACGGATAGCTTGGTCAATCATGCCAACGGAGTTGTAACATAAGATCATACATAATGCGAGAACATTCTTGCTGCTCTGTGAGGTATTGTTTATCCAGATGAGCCACAAACTCTTGAAAGTTGGCAAGCTTGTCTGAGATGCCTTTCACCCTCAGGGCCAGGTCAGTGCTAGTATCTTTGACGGAGGGCGCAATCGCCTCAAGCTGATGTGCGCTCTCCATGATCAGGTCAAATGCAAGATATGGCTCCTTGGCCTGAGATTATACCACTGCAGAGTCCCGGGGTAGTTATTTTAACCAACGAATTTGGTCTTTGGGACTAATCTGGCAGCAAGCCAGCTGCACCTTTCTCGGCGGCGCTCTAGTATCAATGGTAGGGAGGCCCGGGTGATGTTCCCGTAGGTCACAGTCACGCCGCTCCAGCCTGGGAAATTTGTTTCTTGGAGAGTATGCCACTCATACTTTTGTACAAGTCTGTGAGGCAATTCTTCGTTAATGATATCCTCAGGACCTCGGCGAACCAGGCAAAAATAGGCATTTGCAAGTCTGACTCAAAGTTCGTAAGGCACATCTGCCGTGCTACCGTTTTTTCAACCGATTTATTTACCTAGAGGTCTTCAATATCTGCCATCTCTCTCTTCGACATATCTTATTGGGAGTCTAGATACCTGTATCTAGTGGATACAGGAGCATGTCCGACAGTAGGCGAGCGAAGCGCCATTATTGGAAAGATCATTATATCAGGAATTTATAGTTCAAGAGCGCAAAGCTCAATGAGTTCCAGACAGAAATGTGTGACATTCATACGAAGACCAGGCTACAGCGGCAACTGCGCTTTTAATTTTCCATGTGTTATTACGAAGACGTTGAGTTACTCTGAGACAAACTCCACAAATGGAAACCTGCATCCAGGCGCATGTGTATCTTTCTTGACGATGGAAGCAGAGTCCATGGTCTATTATGTCAAAGTTGGATGTGATTCCCTGAACTTGTACTAACTTTGTCTTATGTTGAAGGTATGGGGATGATATTCTATATAATCTCGCTAATATTCCTAGGTGTTTAGAAATAGTTGATATGGCAAGTACAAACAGTTTTATGTTTCAGGTAACTTAAGCAAATTTACAACCCATTGTCATGTACACTTTGAAGCCAACGTCGACTGGATACTCTGCTCAGGTGAGCAGGTTCTGCATCAAGGGCAAATGGCAATTCTAGCTATAACGTCATATTCCTTCTGTTAATTAACATCATGGTCTGACTTCAATATCATCTTTACCGAGCATAGCCCAGTACGGCCCCGCAAAATGACCGTCCCGTCCCGGGGCTCGTTTTCAGCCTCAGCCTCTGCCTGGGCGTTTCTGAACAGCCACACTAAACCCCAGTTAAGCGGCCCGGTAGCGTTCGGGGTCACCCGATAGATGCGAGTTGAGACCCTCATGAGCTCTTCGACTGGTTTGCATTTTTTTACCTGGGCCCTATGACGACCCAACTCGCAGACACCGAGAGCTTGGGTTTCTGCAGGTCAGGTTCCAGCCCCTCTGTTCTACCTCCCCACGGTAAGGCACCTACCACTAATACCAGTCCAGTGGAGGTAAAATACCCTAGCTAAACATTTCGGTCCGCCCGCCATTGACGCATGGCATCGCATCAGGCGGCGTGTGATTGTTAATTTAAACCGACGGAAAACCTGCGACTTATTGCTTACTCCAGCATCATTATTCGAGCTTCTCTTTTTTCCTTTATAATCATCAAGTATCTCCTCATACCAGATACTCTCTCTCAATCTCTCCTATCAACCTGTTTTGTTTCAGCCCCGACGAGGGAACCAACCAACCCTGCTGCAAGCTCCACACAAATACCCCTCCTTCTGTCGCAACTTCAGCTTGTGCCTTAACTAAAACAAGACAAAAATAAATTGCGAACAAATCTGAACAAAACGAGCGATAATGCCTTCTCTCCGACCTGACGACAGGTCCCGAAAGGATCGCTCCAGGTCGCGCTCTCGCGATCACAGGTCAAAGAGCGATGCTGCACTTGAGCGCCCATCTTACAGCGATTATCGCGAACCAAGCTACATATACCCGGAAGATGACCTGAATGACCGCACAAGACCGGGCGCACCGCAAGCAAGCGGCGCTCTTCCCTATCCTGATGAGGGCGGCATACATTCTATGCTTCCTGGAAACCAAACGCACTACAGTTACGACTCTTACCCTGCCACTTACCGAACCGCCTCTCCACCAAAGGACTCACCATACAGGTCTTCGCACGACAGAGTTGACAGCAATCTGCCGGGAGCGTTCCCAGATGACAACCGTCGCGAGAAAGACAGGGATCCATTCGCTTACAGTATAGAGCCCCATGCTAAAGACGACTCAGAGAAATTCAGTTTCCTGCCACAGAAGTACATGCGCAAGCTCACCGGATCTCCTGGTGACAACAAGGACAAGGACAATCGAAGCCGCAAAGATAAGCTAGACGATGACCTGGCATATGGACAACCAGGAGTCCCTCCGCGACCCAAGACTGAGACAGACGACCTGGCTTATGGCAGGGTTGCGGGTGTCCCTTCAACCGCCAGCCAGGTCATGACAACATACAACCCCCCTCCAACTTCTGATGACGGTCACTATGCTCAACAATCGCCTCCCTACGGCTACGCTCACCGCGATCCTGCAAGTCCATCTGTCGACCAATATGGCTGGCGTAGATCCAAGGAAGATGTGCACTACAATGACATTTATGGCTCTGCCAATGTCAAGACTGTTGAGCCCAGAAGCCGTGATGACGATAAACATCGCGAACGTCGCAGAGACAGATCTTCCGATCATCGGGGCAGTTCAGACCGCCTGACTGTTGACTCTGGCGGCCGAAGACGTGAAAAGTCTCGAGACAGATCTCGCCGACGTGAAAAGTCCCGGGAGAGATCTCGATCCCATAGAAGGGAAAAGTCGGGAGATACTTTAACCGTGGACAAACATCACCGACACAGATCACGATCCAGGGATGGACACCGCAGCCGCAAAGACAAGTCCCCCCAGCCTCCAACTGAGGGGATGTCAGGTCTCAGCATCAACACCGGACTGACAGTCGGTGGTCTCACTGCTGGTGGCTTGGCCGGCGCATCACTAGCAAATGCTCCAGCATCACCCATGCTCGAGTCCTACTATGGCACCTACCAAGATTGTTCTCCTATGCCATCGCCTCTTCTGCTCGCTGCTAAGTCGGTCGACGATAATAGAGCTCTTGAAGCGCTCTCCCCCCTTGGATCTGATAATGAAGACGATAGCAGACGTCGTAGCCGACGCGCCCGCTTCCACGATCCTGAGGATATCACCACCCAGCTAGCTCGGGCTCTGAAGGGCAGCCATAAGCCTGACACTGAGCCGCTTATCGAGATTCTACCAAGCTTGACGCACGATCAAGTTATGAAGCTACGTGTTGATTACAAGGCGCTCGTCAAAACGGGCTCAGAACGCAAGGGCGTCAACGTCGCCAAGCATATCCGCGCTCGTCTCAAAGACGAGGATCCCCTTCTGATGAAGGCCTGCTACTCCGTTGCCCTTGGCATGTGGGAGAGCGAGGCATACTGGGCCAATTTTTGGTACCAAGGCGACAAGACTCGCAGGGAACTGCTCATTGAATCTCTTATGGGCCGCACCAATGCTGAAATACGCAATATCAAAGATGCTTTTACAGACAAGAAGTACGACAACAGCCTCACTAAATGCATGAAGGAAGAACTTAAGGAGGACAAGTTTAAGAAAGCTGTCCTTCTGGTTCTTGAGGAACGCCGCATGGAAGAGTATGATAATTACGGCCGTCTACTGCCAATCGACTACGCCCTAGTTGACGAGGACGTCGCTGATCTTCGCCGTTCCATTAAGTCGGAAAGGGGTGGTGAGACCGCCATGATCAACATTATCGTACTGCGTAGCGACTCTCATCTGCGCGCCATCCTCCAGGAGTACGAGCGTCAGTACCGGTCCAACTTTGCGCGCGATGCTCTCAAGAAGAGTGGAAACCTTGTGGTAAGTTAGACATGTTTTCCCCCCGCGGATGAACCTTGTTCCCTAGCTAACGTCCGCCAGGGTGAACTTTTGGCTCACATTCTCAACGGTGTGATCAACCGTCCCGTTCGCGACGCCCTCCTCATTCACCATGCCACCTCAGCGTCTCGTAAAGATGGACTTCGTCGCGAGCTACTCATCTCACGCCTTGTTCGGTACCATTGGGATCCGCACCACATGCGGGCCGTCAAGCAAGCTTACCGTGAACGCTACGGTAGGGGTATGAGAGATGCTGTTCGTGACGCGACAAGCGGCGAATGGGGCGAGTTTTGTGGTGAATTGTGTATTGCACGTATGCCTGACGATGTGAGGAAATTCGACAAAATCAGCTATAGTACGCGTTGAGAAAACTTATGATTTATGAAGAGATGGATGACATGTATTATTGAATAATATCCAAAGAACTATGCATTGGTTGCTTCTAGAGTATTAACGATACACACGAGTTTTTGACATGGTTCCAACCATAACATTCAGTAAATACGTCGATGTGATATATCCTTTCTACTGGTTTTTCTATAGAGTTGAATCTAAGCCATGCATCAGACATTATTTCTTTGACCCTCTGCCTCCTCTTTTGCCTTTTCCACCAGCACCTTTCTTGCCGCCACTGCCGCCGCCTCCACTGCCTCCACCAGCCATCATGACCCTCACCTTGCCAACTGGCACAACATTGAAGGTCTCTTCAGGCTTAAGCGCCTTAATCAGCTCAACTTCGCGCGGCCACATTCGATCCTTATCCCGAGAATTCTCATCCACGACGCCCTTCTTAGTAGAAGCCGCCTTCCAACGTTCGAGAACCTCCTTGACTGCCTTGCCCTTCTTTGTCGCACCAGGTTGCAGCTTGGCCTTGTACTTGTAGCGACCGAGGGCATTCCATGGGGCGCAAACAGGGATGATATCGAGGATCTCGTCACCAGGAAGAGGCGTGCCAACAATGGCATCGAGCAATGTCATCTGACTGGCCTCGTCTTCGTCGAGCATTTCAACACCTTCCTCCATCATTACACGCCGGATCTCCTCATGTTCGGCCGTTTCTTTTTGTTGCCGTTGGTGCTGTGCACGACGTCGCTCTTTGGCTGCAGCGAGTTCAGCTTCGCGATCCGCTTTAGCTTTTGCTTCAGCTTCGGCTTTCTTTTGTCCAACAGTTGCCCCAATCAAAGCTTCGGCAGCGGCTCGATCTTCTTCATCTTGGTGCTTATACTTTGCAGCAATCTTCTTAGCTTTGCCCCTTTGACCTCGTTTGGGTGGGTGCTTCTTGGACGAGTTCGGCGTATTGTTTTTCGTGTTTGCTCCAGCGAGGTTACCCGCAGTCTCATTTTCTGGTTTGGCAGATCCCGTACCTTCGTCGATTTCATCTTCTTCGTCCTCTTCATCTTTCTCTTCAGCCTCGACTGCCTCTTGGTCAGGGGTCTCGTTAGCTGCTTCATCCGAGACCTTGAGCTCGGAAACACCTTCTTCAGCCTCCTCGACTTCGTCGTTACGACCTTCGCCGTTTCCAAACGCCTGGAGGGGATTATCGCGAGACTCTTCGTCATGCTTCTCATCTTCAGATTCGTAATCAGAGGGCACATCGGAATGTCCTGCATCGGGTTCGTTTGCATCACCCATCATTCCCGCTGATTGGGGAGCCCCAGGAGCTTCGTCACCGATTGCGGAGTCGACGTCATGCAAGCGATGTTTGACATGCTTTGCTTTACTCTCTTCGCTGATTCTGAAAGCGATACCCAGTCCAAGAAGAAGTTGGGCCGGAGGCAAGAAGTTCTTCTTTCCGCGAATCATGAAGCTCCCTGCTGGCAGAAACTCTCCTGTCGGGGCAGATTTAGAGACTTGGTCAGCGTTGACCCACCATGCCGACATGCCAGCTTTGGAATCCCAGGCATTTGACGAGCATACGGCGAGTGATCCCGCCTGGGAAAGTGTTGCTGGAGGGATAGGTGCATCTGGTGTTTTGGGGTTGTTCTTGATGATGACGCTGGATGCTCCATGCAGATCAGCATGGCAATAAATGTCACCTTTACGAAGGTATTTCTTGTAGACGGTTTCGTTCTGCTGAGCATCTTTGCCTCCGATTACCAGATAGCCGTCGGATGAGATGAACCAAATGAACTTCTCGAACCACATCTGCTTACGGATGGGTTGGAGCAGAGCCTTCTCCTGTTTCAGTCCCTTTCTAAGATCCTCGGTGATCTTTTGTTCCGCATTTTTCATGGCCCTGGAAGCTTGTTGCTGAGTCTTCTCTTCCTTGACAGCCGCCGTCTTTCTCTGGTCGAAATACTCTCGAGCATTGCTCCAGGGGCTGAGGCCAAGGTTGATCTCCACACTAAGCGCCTTGTTGGTCTGCTTTCCTTTAGCAGCTAACGTACCTTCATCGTCGCCTAGTGCGCTATCGTCATCGTCAGTCTCGTAAGGGTCGTCTTCTTCTGGTTCAAACTCTTCCTCTGCCAGCTCGAGCGTGATAAGGTTCTCGGCAAGGTTTAAAGGTAGCTTGATGATCTCGGCAACAGGGTTATGTCGTTTCTTCTCACGTTCTACCAGTTTTCCAACATCCACCCAGTCCATTCCTTGGTTGAGCAGCCCGTTGACGGCGTCCATCGCTTCCTGAACACGTTCGACATTCGCTTCGATGGCGGCAGCTTTGCGGAAGTTGAGAGTTTGTGCTTCTTGAAGTCCTTCGATTCTTTTGTTCTGTTCGTTCTTTGCGGCCTCCAACTTTCGTTTTGCTGCTGCCTCGCGTTCACTCAGTTTGGACTCGAGTCTTTGGCCCTCCAAAGACGAGAAAAACTCATCGACGGTCTCGTTGTAACCCTTGAACTCAAGAACCTCAATTGCAGGATCCTTCTTCAATTTGTAGGGGATAAACGGGTGGAAATCATCGTATAGTAGGTTATCACGCTTTGTCTTCACTTCATCCTCGTTGTCTTCAGTTCCTTCCGGTCTTTCTCGGCATTTAGCAAAGATATAGCCAGTGCATGTTTCTGAGCTTGTGAGCTCTTCCACGATTTTCCGAGCCTCCTGAAGTGACTTTACCAGCTCATCAAGCAAAGTTTCGTTTGCCAGAACCTCGTCTGGTTTAACTGTAGTATCAAAGTTGTTCGTATGCAGCCAGTGATCCACGAGCACAGGCGGCAACTCTGTGATAGATACGGCCAGACTCTTTCTCAGATCACCACCAGGCTTGCCCTTTTGCTTCTTCGATGAGGTTACATCGGCAGCCGCCTTTTCCACGGCAGTCTTGAGGGCATTTTGGACTCTTTCTTTGGTCAAGGGAGGAATTCCACCATAGTTCTGCCTGTTTTCCAGAGAGTACTGTAGGCCGACTCGCTGGGGCTCCTGGCCTTCACCTTCTGGCACGGTTCTCGCAAGGGAAAGGATGTTCAAATCGGCATCTGTGAGGATGATGTTACCGCTCTAAAAGCAAACCGTTAGTAAGTCTTACTCGAAACCAACGAGTATAGAACATACAGCAAAGAACTCCAAGAACATGCGGTATTGGCCGTCGCTGAACTCAAATTCGAGGACTCGGTCGGTGCCCACTTGTCTAACCGCCGTCAACCGTCTGGTCTTGAGAAACTTCCGAAGGCGCGCAACGAATATGGAGGGAGCCGCGGCGGTTGTACGTGCGAACTTTGTCAAGTGACAACGGAATCCAGTATCAATGACAAGCTGCTTCTTGTTGTCGGGTTTCGCAAACTTGAGGAGAAGGATTTTGGAA
Organism: Fusarium aywerte; assembly: GCA_013186375.1. Taxonomy (NCBI): domain Eukaryota; kingdom Fungi; phylum Ascomycota; class Sordariomycetes; order Hypocreales; family Nectriaceae; genus Fusarium; species Fusarium aywerte. The sequence goes on from JABCQV010000014.1 coordinate 35,859, forward strand.
GAAAGGTCGTATACATTGGAGAGTCGAAGAGTCACCAGGCGCTCCTGGAGCTCATGCGCAATGATCTTATTCAGTAGTTAGAAGGGCTGTAAATAGCTTTCACGTGGCACTCACTTTCACATCCAATGAAGAGAATCTTTGCTTCATCTTGAGGTATATAGTTCCCAGACCACAATACACAAACTTGACTGAAAAAACTCAAGCTCTACACTACATCATCGCAGCACAAGGCAAATGCCATCGTGGGGTATGGAGGGGTATGCTGACATCATCTGGGCCACGTGACCTTGAGCTTACTGATGAACTCGAGAAGCAACAAGAAACGTCCAAGGAATAATATCCACAGCAATTGATTACTTCTAAACCAGTTCCCCTGTATCCGATGAGCATCAACATCTTCTCATGCCAATGGGAGACTTTAGTTGCAGGTATTCTTCATAGCGGAATAAAGCTGGAAACCCGCTGGTATGGTGTCCTCGTCTAGATATCGCTAAAGGACAAGCTCGTCAAACCCCAGAACACGGACTCAGTGGGTTGATCACAGACCCGCGTCGCAACACCATCTGAAGCGCCCTTTGCTACCTCAATGCGCATCAGACTTGCATTAGCATGGCGGAAGGTGCACGCATCACATCATCGCTTGCGTGTTGATGGACAATAGGCATATCACGAGCGTCCTGTATATCAGGATGTATGCAGGTATTATTAGCATGCGCAGAGTTACCCCAGATTGTCTCAGATAACGGCACTGGCACGGTTCAAGTCCTTGCCCTTCACTATGTACTCACAACCATAACCGCGCGAAGCTGCCAAACCCAGCACATGACACCCGTTGAGCCGAGGGACTTCGATCAGTTCATAGTTCATCCATTCAATCAATACAACACAACACGGCACAGTACAGCACAAGGTCAATCGCAAAGCGCGTTTCGCACGGTACATTTCTGGGCCGAGGCACGGATCATTTATTGCCAGAAGCTTATGGTGGTCTGAGATTTTCTGACCCAACGTTGCAACCCAGAGGATCCATTGTCAGCAAATTGGCCCAAGTGCTTTTTTTGGTCGTTACAGCAACTATGAGCCTAGACTTGGTCTAGCCTTGGCAGATTAGCGCCTGTAGCATGTCGCTCTATTGATATTGAGGATTTGCTATCAGGCATGGAACATGGAACATGGTAAAGAACCGTGTACGAGATATTGAAATGAATCTTAGACAAAAGCATTCGTTCAATTGGTTCGGAAAAGAAGCCAATGACCAGGAGCAGGCCTGCTGCAGCTAACGGTGGTGATGACGACGCTGCGTTGGACAGGTATCAAACACAATTGATAAATACGGAGGCTGGTGATCGCTGACAATAGTTCAAGATTAGTACGGAAGGTTTAGGGCCTTTGCAGCTCGCGGAAGTCCCGAGGCCACCCAATGCTATCGGCTATCTCGCTGGACAGCTTTCGGTATTGGTTCCGCTCGAGTTCTGAGGCCATGCGAGGCAGAGTAAGCCAATGCGCTGACTGAGTGATGCGCTCAACGACAGCTCGTTTTTTTTTTCTTTCTTCTTCTTACTAACTGTATAGATGATATTACATGCTTGCACTAAATAATACACTCGCATAAAAGATCAAGTGTCATCCAATGGTGTGCTTCCACGATATCACCCGTATCCATTCATTAATGATTACGAGTTGAATCATGCCTGATCAGCCGCTGTAGCTGCAGCTGAACGAAGCTTGTTGGTGTGCCGGGCTTGGAACCATTCGAGAGTCATTGAAATTGGAGAGGTTGGGAATTCACATGGCCACCAATAGGAAGAAGGATACCAGATGCACGAGCGCGCCATGTGGTCTCCTCAAACTGTGCTGCCATTCGCAATTCAGTTCTGGATTTGGTACTGGCCCGGGGTTTACTTCAACTGGACTATTTTCATCAACTAGTAAATCGAGCTGAACAACTCAGGCACGCCTCGCCAGTATCAAACTCTTCATCCACTCAACACTGTTGGGCTTCGAACAGAGATCTAGAGATCTCATGGAGAATACCGATGATAAAATAAGTGGTTGGGGATACTGTGCGGTGCTGCCCACCGTGGCAGCCAGTGTCCCACCCCTGATTGACATGGATGTAAGTAAGGTGGCGTTACTGGTCAAGCTCCGGTCAAAATCAAATTTGGGGTATTCGCCCAATGACGCCAGCTCTACCGATCGCTTAGAGGTTCAGGAACAGACCAACATGGGGTCAGTGAGGTGAAATTCAAGCCAGGGCACATAGATCTTCGCGTTCATATCCATGCTGCCATGCTATCGAACAGGCCAGATGGCGCTCAACTCAGTCGACCAGGTTCGATGAACGCGGAGCGGTGACGAGATCGAAGCTTCATCTATCGCGTATGGGGTTGTGTTCCACTTTCTATTAACGTTTTGCGAATTGCTGTTTGAGAGCCATGTCCCAAAGCATGGGCCGTGTCACATCATTCAAGGTGAATCTGGAGGTGGGAAGAATTGCGTGGAATAGGCTGGGCGGATAGCTGGCTGACGCGGAAAACTAGGTAGCTCGCCGGCTGATTACTGGCTGAAGCTAGAAGACAGCTAGGTAAGATCAGGCAAAGAGCTCCAAGAGCTTTTGGGAGGCTGGCTGATTGTTTCTGGCTGAGACGCAAAAGGGTTAAAATGGCCCGTCGGCCAAGATGGGGCTGCAATCACACAGGAAGAGGGTGGTGGGCCCTTCCACATACGGGGTTCAGGTTGCGGATCTACTCTTGATTCGGTAAGAGGTAAATACAACTACATGCTAGACCCCTGGCATGTAAACAAGAACGAAGAGTGGTAAACAAGCCATCACATCAACAAAAGTGAACAATCGACACACCCATGGGGGTGAGATATGGCAATAAGGCAGAGAGGTCAGGCAGGGTAGGATGCGTGAAAAAGGGCTGGGACAAGAGAGGACAGAACGGATCAACAGAACGCTGCGCTGCCGAGGGAGCAACACAAGTACAGTAACCGCTCACAGAGGCACAACTCGTCCAATCCTGCCCCCGTCTTCAAAAGCTCAGTTTCGTTCTGTGTCCTGTCCGGTCCCTCTTCTCCTCCTACTCCCTCCAATTATCGCCATCCACCTCGACATCGTCAATTCACAACCTCACGCCTGACAAGAAGAAAAGAACGACTGAAGGCCTTCGCTCGCCATCTTCCGATTCTTTTCCATTCTCTTCGACTTTTGTTTCGTAGGAACAAGAGCCAGAGAACTTCTTGTCTTCCTTTCGAATTTCGGAAGGTTGTATGAGAAGCTTCTCTCGCGCCAGCAAAAGTCGCAAATCTGGACTTTGAGGCACGCGTCCCCGTCCCTTTCAGCATCTTCCCATCGACATATCGGGAATCCGAATCCCATACACAGACCGTTACCGAAACCAAAACCCACGAAGAGGTTGAGATCAAACCCCAACAGCCCGAAGCCGGACGGGAAGGTCAATACTCTTCTGTCTCTGTCACCGCCGAACAGGTCCCTCCTCCTCGCCCAGAGCAACAGTTTAGCGAAGAAGAGGTCCATATTACGCGTGAAGAAGAACATTACCGCCGTCCCGGTGTCCAAAAATTCGAGCAAGAAGAAGAGCACTTCACTGTCCGTGAAGAAGACCGACGGTATGTCCGATTTTACTTTTCATTTTACCACGATTCCAACCGCCTGTTCTCCTTACTTTTTTTGGTCAATTGCACGGGTACAATTTCCCATGATCTGAAAGCCTCGCTACTACCTGGCTGGGTCTGTAGGCTCTCGTCTCTTTGCGCTTATCGGCCATGGAGACGGGTAAAAACAAGACCACAATCAACACGAGACAATTCAACTTTCACTAGGCGAGAGCAATTGCCGTTGCCCCTGAGCTTCTTTTCCCAGCCATCAGTTTTCACTATCACTTGTCTTGGTCTGGCTCGCCATTACCCACAGTGCACGGAGCTCTTCAGTCCCCAGCCATCCCATTCATCTCATCACATCTCATATCCTCTCCTCACACACCTCACACACCCACCCCCCTGCATGCTACCATGCCAACCCACCTCAGCTTGGCTGGATACCCAATTTGCTTTTACTTCCTCCCCGGCTCACTAGCGCCGCTAAGCCTGCTGGCCTGAGCAAGGCGGTGGAGCTATCTCAGGGGCCGCCCGCCTCCCGTTGCCATATGATACGCAAGCGATTTACTATAGACATCCATCAGCTAACCCAGACAAATCTAGACCTCAACCTCCCTCTCAATACCAACCTTCCCAGTACCAACCACCTCCTTCCCAATACCAAACTTCTCACACTCACGTAGAGATCGACACCCACCGTCATCCCTACTACTCCACCCCCATTGACCTCGCTGAACGTGAATACCGCCAGCGTTACCGCCCTGCCCAAGCTTTTTCCACAGAAGACCCTTCTTCCCACTCTCATCCTCACTACCAACCTCAAGACAACTTTCAAGCCAACAACTACACCGTTGAAGGCCGACCCGCTCCCCAATTCCATTCATCTGAGAAGACTGAGATCAACAACTTCACTGTTGACGGACGCTCCTCTCACCCTCAATACAACCACACCGAGAAGACCGAGTTCAACAACTTCACCGTTGACGGCCGATCTTCCCGCCCTCAATACAACACCACTGAGAAGACTGAGATCAACAATTTCACTGTTGACGCCCGCTCTTCCCAGCCTCGTTACCGAGACACCAAGACAACTCAGTTCAACAAGTTCACCGTTGACACTCCCGCTTCTCGTCCATCTTACAAGAAGGACGTGAGATTCACCGAGGAAACAGTCGAAGCTTCAAAGTCCGACAACAAGTCCAAGATGGGTTACTACGACGACGAGGGTAAGTAAATCTTTTCCCACAAGAGAGATCGAACTCTCCGCGGCTGTTTTAACAGTTAATGCTAACTCCATCTCCAGGTTCTTTCCGCTCCGGCGGCATGCACAAGCTTCCCTCCAAGGGCCGCGACATTGAGATTGACGTTGACATCCGTGAGGGTCCTCGAGCCTCTGGCGGCCTTCCCAACACCGTCAGCATCCCCTGCCACCACATCCGCCTGGGTGACTTCCTCATGCTCCAGGGCCGTCCCTGCCAGGTCATCCGCATCTCCACCTCCTCTGCCACTGGTCAGTACCGCTACCTTGGTGTCGACCTCTTCACCAAGCAGCTTCACGAGGAGTCTTCTTTCATCTCCAACCCTGCCCCCAGTGTTGTCGTTCAGTCCATGCTCGGCCCTGTCTTCAAGCAGTACCGTGTCCTCGACATGCAGGAGGGTCAGATCGTCGCCATGACCGAGACTGGCGACGTCAAGCAGGGTCTCCCTGTTATTGACCAGTCCAACCTCTACTCTCGTCTCCACAACGCTTTCGAGTCTGGCCGTGGCTCCGTCCGTGTCCTCGTTCTCAACGACGGTGGCCGTGAGCTCGCCGTTGACATGAAGGTCATCCACGGCTCTCGCCTGTAAGCGTGTTCAACTGTTTTCTGAAGACGGGCAGCCGTTTGCAATGCGACTACTTCCCAATGCTTAATTGAGCGAAAGGACGGAGCTACCAGCCTCACCTTAGCTACGGGGAGCGGGTCTGGGCTGTCCTGGATCTCACCTGTACAATGTCAAGTTTCATAGGGGATTTGTTGTATCAAGATGGTTCAAGTTTGTTTGTGTTGAGATTGGATAAATCATTATGGTTAGCTGGAAATATTGGAGTCTTTTGCGTAGATGGGAGAGTTCTGTACATGAACTATAGTAATTGACAATTGATTCCGCATCTACATAAACTACTAGTTTACTCGTTAGCTTTGTCGTGTGAAATAATGTGGTGCAACATGTGATTGATCCGCTGTGCCTCTACGTATCTACTGTAGCTATCAAGGTCCTCTTTCGTGTTTGGGCAAGCTAAGCATGTCCGGAAACCATTCATCCGTAGGTTCCTAGCTTCAGTAAGTTACCCTAGATTATTGTTCTCAAGCCGTCGATTTCATTGATCGTTTCGCCGTTGAGGGCTGTTCTTGCTTATTGCTCTTGAAGTTTCCTCTACCTACTTTGTTGTATATACCTTTATGTTATTTCTCTTCTGTTTCAGTAACTGCTCCTCCCTCATGTTGTGAGCTTTATCATCAAGGTGTTTGCTTCCCCGCGCTATGAAACTTAGCTCAAGATGGATGGTAGGGTACCCTGCCGTTCTTACACGCAAGCTGATGATTGATAAGAGAGCGCGTGACAACTCTTGATCACCTGGAGACTTTCCTCTACTAGTATTTCCTTATCTTTATCCCATCTCGTTTCTATTTATCATACCTCGCTCGTCTCAACCTTCGCATACGCAGAACTCCACCTCTCATCATAACCTGATATCTGCAAGTCATCATGGGTGCTCAGCCATCAAAACCGACACTCCATGAGAAGGCTGTTTTCGAGCGCCTTCATAGTCTCCAAATCCAGGATGATGAAGAGTACGTAGAGGTTAGCAGCAATGCCGAGAAGGCTCCTCTAGGACCACTGGTCCGCGACGCACAAGGTCTCTCAGTCCATGTACTCGAATCATGGCAGTCTTCTATTCTCAAGGATCCTAAGAACAAGTGAGACACCGCTGCTATGGCACCAACTTATGACTAACATGATGGAAGACTTGCTCTTACAGCGCTGAGCTCAGCCAATCCAAGGGAGGTTCTCACTTCACTGCCTGCCAAAATCGCGGACCAGCAGATATTCAATGTCAAAATCCCATTCGAAGGAGACCCTATCACGAACCAGCGCTCAAGCGGACGCTGCTGGCTCTTTGCCTCCACGAACGTCTTCCGAGTAGCTCTCATGAAGCGATACAACCTCGACAGTTTCGAACTGTCACAGCAGTATCTTTTCTACTGGGATAAACTCGAAAAGTCCAATTGGTTTCTTGAGCAGATCATCGATACTGCGGGAGAGGATCTTGAAGGTCGACTCGTCCAGAACTTACTAGGTGATATCGTCTCAGATGGTGGCCAGTGGGATATGGTGTACAACCTTGTCGAGAAGTACGGTCTCGTGCCTCAGACTCTGTACCCAGATAGCTGGAATGCTCAAAGCTCTGGTATTCTCAACAATGTCATCAAGACCAAGCTTCGCGAATTCGCCCTCAAGCTACGAGGATTAGTCAACTCGCAGAACGGCGTGTCCGCAACTACACTCTCGTCGGCCAAGGACAAGATGATGCGCGAGATCTCTCTCATCATGACTCTACTCCTCGGACCACCACCGAGTCCCAAGGATGCCTTCACTTGGCAGTACAATGATAAGGACGGAAAGGCTCATGAGCTCAAGAGTACCCCTAAAGAGTTTGCCAAGAACATATACAGCTCTGAGTTCCGAATTACATCTACCACGGTCGAGGGCATGATTTCACTCGTACATGATCCTCGTCACGAGCCGCTCAACCTGCTCTCAGTGTCACGACTCGGAAATATCGTTGGTGGACGCGGAGTGAGTTATGTCAACGTCGACATCGATACCCTCAAGAAAACTTGCGTCAAGATGCTTAAAGCCGGTCTCCCCATATTCTTCGGCAGCGACGTTGGCAAGTTTAGTGATTCCAAGTCCGGTATTATGGATCTTGATCTCTTCAACTATGAGCTGGGCTTCAACACCAGCTTACTCGGCATGAGTAAGGCACAGCGACTGACGACAAAGGAAAGCCAGATGACACATGCCATGGTGCTGACAGCAGTTCACCTCGATGAGACGGGTAAGCCCATCCGCTGGAGGGTGCAGAACAGCTGGGGCACTGCTGCTGGTGACAAGGGTTGGTTTGTCATGAGTGATGCTTGGCTTGATGAGTTTGTTTACCAGGCTGTTGTTGATCCCCGGTTTTGCAGTAAAGAGGTGAAGGATGTCCTCAAGAAGGAGCCCATCATCCTTCCTCCCTGGGACCCTATGGGCGCGTTAGCTTAAGTGGGCGTTCTGTTTATGTACACCGAGAAGCTGTATCACCCCATTGTTCGCGCGTTACTATAGCTATATGATTTCGATGTTTCTTATAGGATATGTCTAAACAAAGCATCCTGAACACTGTTATCTTCAGTCACGTGTGTGTTGTCTTTGCATCTCTCGTAAGATATGACGATGGATCGAAGATTGAGGTAACGCAATGCAGTCACTCACTATGACCTGACTGTCCTGACACAAGGATTACGAGAATGTTATTTGAAGGATCTGTGCCTCGGCAAAAAAGCAAAGCTTCACCGCTGAATATTTTCAAGTACAATTGGGAATAATCAACAGATGTTCTATCCTGGTCCTTGATGCGCTACTTACGTGAATGGTTGATCGTTGATCTCGTCTCTACTGCACTCGAGGCAAGTTCCGTCCCACATAGCATTTTTACATGTACCGTCGACGACCTTTGAATATACCGACGGACACTCGACTATTCTAAGCCTAGTCTTCCTGTAGGAAGAGGGTTGAGGTGTCACGCTATGGTTTTGTTTGTGGCGCGAAAACGTACACAGAAAGATCAGCGCTGTTCAGGCCAGATGGATGCCCAAGCAAGCCCTTCAGGTTGAATATCATTGTTATTTGATTCTTATCCTCGGCGCCACATCGCGGAGATGCTGTCAATCTAAGTTTATTTGTAATTTGGCATCACTACCTTCTCATCACAGGGGAAGGTGTTAGACAAGCTCATGTGACGGCAAACACATGAGCTTCCTACGCCCTTTGGAGAGGTCATAGCTTCGTCTAAGAGCGACGAAGGAGCCAGCCCATCACCAAGTGTGACTAGTAGCTACCCGCAGCCGCTCAACGGCTCCGAATCTCTCTGTAAATTCATCAGATGCAAGCTACGAGGATGTTCCTGGCCATGCCTGACCAGGATAAACCTTCTTCAGTCGCCGAGCCAATTGCCCATACCAAGCCTTTCCAGATCGGTTCAATGGAGCGAAAATCAAGTTTCTTATATAGGAAGTTTTCTGTAGCTGTGGATCTGTTTGGATATTCGCTCAGATCTTGAAGTGGTGGAGGTTCTATTTAGGCCCCGATCAAGGACCAGGGGTGTTGCGCTTCCGGCTGCTGATGCGACTTGTGTTTGACATCCTCCTCCTTTCTTCTGGTGGGTAGCGAGCAGTTATCGCACAGAGTATGGATGTAGCATCGGACTTGAAAGTGACAACAAAGCTTGGCTGGGAAATTGGGCTGCACCATGTATCAGTTAGTTAGAGGCGTCTGCGGCGAGTTAGGCTCACAAAGGGACCAATGCGTATAAGCGAGATGGACTCGGACGAGCTAGAAAACAGAAAGAAAGAAAAAACCTGTCATCCAAGGTTTGAAAGGTGAGGCTACCGTGATCCCATAATTTCATGTCACTCGTCAACTGGGTGCGTGCTTGAGAACCCACAAACTGGACGCATAGTACGGATGAGACAGAAACGCGGCAGCGCACTCTCTATGGTGTCTCTCATCCTGCAGCAAATTTGCCGACGTGGTTGAGTCATGAGGGCTCTAGTTGGAAATTCCTGATTGATAGCAGATATTCGACTGGTTGGTTCTATGAGTCAAACTCGGTGAAAGACTTCCCCTTCCCCTGCAACTGGCCTATCATGCGCCATCGAGGTGTCCCAAGCGGCCCTTTGCTGGTACTTGTCGGATGAGGTTGAGCTGGAGTTACGAGTGCGGGCCATTCCTTTGGCTAATAGAATGACAGGGCGACAGACAACAACTTGAATTCTTGCGTTGTTTTAGGATAGGATGGGATACTCATGACTGGATGACTGGGGAACAGAAAGCGGCTGTATATTATTTTGAAAGCAATTGGTTGGATAGGAGAAACTCGTGATGATACTGATCACTCATGGCATGAATTAATATGGTTGTCATTGTATTTCCAGTGCCATTGTCGGGTTAATGGGTGTGTAAGACTGGTTGTTTGAGGTAACACAACGTTTTGGAACTCGCAACTGGCAGTTGACTTCATCTCTTCCATAGCTACCCTGAAACCCACGCTCTATAACAAAAATAGGCCGACCAAACAAGAAGGAGCATCTTTGGACATTGACATGTATGGCGACGTAGCCGCCTGCCTCTATCGCAGGCAATTGGAGACAGTCAGCAATGTAGTCGTTCCTTTCCCTTACCCAACTTGGCAAGCATGAAGGCCTCGTCCTTTCTTCCATCTTTCTTATAGATGCGCCTATCCTTCTCAAGAATCACATTATCAGAACAATGCGTACATACTAAGCCCGTCTTTATCAATTTCCCTAGGTATCATTAAAACATAAGGTACCCAACTTCGCTCCTCAGCCTGATCGTCACTGCTGGACATCAACACTCCGTTGAGGCTTCAACAAGCCACCCACTTGGCTAGGAATAGCCTTGCTGACGTCCCATTTGTTCCTGTTTCACCTGGGATCTGCACTCCCAGAAATTGCTAAACAGCAGAAACAAGCCTTTCAATTTATCCACCAGTTTATCCTCACAGCAGCGAAACGTTGATGATTGCAGATCTATTCAGATCTCAATTGTCTTCGTCATTGTCAGTCATTCTTGTCTGCACACTAGATGCAGGCAACTTTCAGTTTTAGCATTCGCCACAAAAAAAGATAAACGAGTTCAAAAATAGCAGCCGAAACTGGACCAGGTCAAGGAGACGTCATTGCCCAGACCCCAAATAACACCGCCGTCGCCAACGCCAGCTAAACGCAGAAGCTAACGTTACTGCGAGCATATTTATTAACTCACAAAATAACGTCAATACTGTACCAATCCGACCCGGAGAATAGTCTACACAGTCGCAGAGCCTCATGATCTAAGAAGCAGTCCAGCCAACGGTTCTAGCTCAGGTCTGACAGCCCACCTTGGCCTTGGTCCCAAACTATTTGTCTCGAAACCAAGGGTTCACGAGGTCCCTGACCCTGGCATCGAAGCCTGACATTTGCATCCCCACTATTGCAGTACACTAAGTACGTCCCCATCAGTCACGAAGCGGGCGATTAATAAAGATACGTTCCGTTCGCTCTAAGCGTTAACCCCAGTGGACCTATCCGAAGCCCAAGATCCGGGCCCGAGGCTAGGGTCAAGGTTGTTCTTGTGTTGGGGTTGGGTTTCTAAGTTTTTGGGCTCTCTTCGGCCGGCGCCGTCAATGCTACATCTCTAGAGATATTCAAACGTCCCATCACTAATTTGAGTTAGCAAGCCCGGTGAAAAGCCCAGCGAGGCTAAGCATAGTTAACGAACTCCGCTCAGACACGGCGGGATACCCTTCGGATTCAACTCAATTCTCATCCGGCGTGTGCGGTGTTGAGACGACAACAGCATATAAGCACGACGGCTAACGAAATTAAAATCAAAGAACCTAGAACCAGTGAAGTACATACATAGAGGCTACATCAGACATCAGCGGAATCCAGCAAGGGAACTTTGCTGCATGCATTACCCGATCATCTTTCCTGCATACAAAGATACATCTAATCGAAGGGTCGGACCCTGTACTGCCCTTGGTGCTGACAACTGTATTCTGTGTGGGTGACGTTCTCCCTGTCTCTTACCGAGACCACTTTCCACACAGCCTTCTGAATAACAGTTTCATGGTGACTTTGACTGACGCCAGCTTCTATCTAGCCTGCACCTGTAGTCAGTTTCCGTTCTCCACGCCACCGCATCGATCGTCATCGGCAATCCCATTGCCTCGACTGGTACTTCGTACCATACATACCACACGGAAGACGTTGGGATTATACTATCGGCACATAACCAATAGCTGCCATAACGGAGCATAGTACTTCTCCTCGAATCATCTGGCTTGTTCGGGGTGCTTTTCGGAAAAAGTACATCGGCTCTCTGACAAAACATCGCCAACTGCCTCTTCTGCCATCTTCTCCTCCACTCTCTCTTTCTGCAACTTTTCCCAATCCTCCCCATAATTCCTTGTCTTTTGTTCTTCTGATATTGCCCCTCACCCCACCTCGACCACCTTTCGGTGGTGGACCCTCGTACAAGAACACACGCACAGAGCAGAACAAAGAAAAGTCAACTGTCAGGACGGACACCCTGTCAACCCGGTCGACTTTCTTTTTGTTTTTAAATCTACCATTGTAAGAACTTTCTGAGTTCAGTCTCTTGAGCCTTGCTGCTGCTCTGTTCTGATATCCTGACTGACTGGTTCAGGAATGAGCGGGACCAACACCAACTGTCTAGACACAACCCACAATCCATCAGTCAACCAAAGATCAACCGAGCAACGAATCAAATACCCTTTTAACTGCGTAAAGAGCAGGAATACCACTGTCTGTCTCTGTCCTTCAGTGACCACATTGAGAGGCAGTGTTACTGTTATCCTTATGGTAGCTCCTTGAACTCAGCGTCATCTTAGTCACTGCCATCCGATCTCAACCCCAGAGCTGTCTGGGAGGAATACCAACAAACATCAATTGGGACCTGCTCAGCAAGTGTGCTCTACAATAAGTAGATCATCGGTGGAAATTTAAAACGGAGCCACCATTTAACCACCAAACAAACCTTGGGCTTGTCGTTGTTATACTACCAGATATTAATCCTGTCATTGCTAGTTAGCTACGCTGACAAGGACCGACCAAGTTCGACCCCTCCTCACGTGGCCTTGGCTTCCAAGTAGATTGCCGTCATTCCGCCGCTGCACTACTTACACCACACTACAATACGCCACTGCTGCCCTCCACTCACTTCAATACCTGACATCCCAACGCTACCGCTCTTCTGCACACCGTCGAGTTTTGTCCGACGTTTCTCACAACTTGACACCGATTTCGTGGCCCCGAACCTCACTCACTGTCGGCTTCCAGCAGCACACATAATCTGACAACTGAGCAATCGTTTTGACCTTTCAACCCTGGTAGCCCCACGTCATCATGACGGACCGTTATCGCAGCTACCCGTCCTCTGGACGAGCGGCTACCTTCTCGAATCATGCGAGGACTTCTTTGCCGTCAAGCATAGGCTATACTTCTCTGTATGCTGGTGATATGCACGTCATGCCGACTTCTACCCGCCAACAACAGCCTGTCTCAACAACACCACGAGGATATGTTACAACGACCTCCACAACGCCGACTCCCAACACTACGACCCGCACGTACGCCGTTACCCAGGATCCTCGATCACACAGGCCAACTACCCGAGATGTTACTCGAGCGCAGAGGTCCTCCACCCTTGATTCCACGAGTCGACCACCGGTTATTGTTATGACCACCCAGAAGGATCGTGCTAATGGTACCAGTTCTCATTCTTCCAACGCTCGTCCTGGAAGTCCCATGCGGGACGACTACCGGTCGAGCGATGGGCAGTTCTACACACAGCCTGCCTCATCTATACGTTCACGCAGCACAGCCCGCTCCTATGCCGACCAGTCAGCCACTGACAGCTACGGTCGCAGTAGCAGGGACCGCAGCAACAGCTTGGTGCGCGATGACCCCTACCGCAATAGCCGCCACTCTGCTATCTACCAGAATAACCCACGTCAAAGCTCCAGCAACGTCGATTATGGAGACGATGGCTACCAGTACACCAATGCTGGGGAACTGGTTCGCTACGATCTTGATCACTCAGCTCCGACGAGGACTCGAAGACGTGAAAGCCTCGACCGCGGGTATTATCGTCCTAACATCAACTATAACGCGGATCAGCGAACGTTTAACGTCGATACGAGTCCCGACTTAAGTCGCAATTACTTAACCACCAACACAAGTAGCTCCTCGAATAGCCGGCAATATGACAACCGAGGAGGTCCTCCCCCTAGCACTCGTGGATTCGATAAGATTCGAGGGTATGAAAGCCCACGAGATTACGCCCCGAAGCCTTCTAAGACGCCCGAGCCTGTATCGACAAAGCAGGATATCCCTCTCGTTGCCACTACCGAGACGACGAGACGACCTCGCCCAGTGTCGTTGTATCAAGAGGGGCCACCCCGTTCTTCGCACCACGATGACTACTACCGTAGTCGAGAGGACGAAAGGAAAATGAGAGAGTTTCGTGAGCAACCCGAACTCGAGCGTTCCTATGAGCCCGAGCGCTCATACGAGACCCCGTATTTTCATGATGATCGAGTCACTTCCCGTGGCTTTGGTATTCGAACTGATCTAGCCGATGAACACGATGATCGCCGTGAACGCCGCCAAGAACCCAAGAAGCGGTCGGATGAAGATCTATCGCGTGAAACTGAGTATGAGCGTGACGATCGTCGCCGAGGTCGACTTGATTCAAAGGAGCCCCGTCGTGAGAGACGTGAGAGTAAGAAGGGAAGTGACGATGATGAAAAAGAGCGTACTCGATTTCGTGATAAGGTGGCTGCTGGCCTGGGCATCGCTGCGACTGCTGTAGGACTCGTCCCTGCCGTTAAAGACGACGACAAGCGCGAAAAGGAGGCCAGCAGGCATAAAGGATCTGACGATGAGCGTGAGCGTGAGCGAGACCGTTCCAGGCGGCGAGACTCAATGAAGAGTGAACGTCCGCGAAACCTGGAACGGGAGCGATCGCGCCAGCGAGACCAATCACGGCAACGTGACCAGGATCGTGGCTCCAGAGATACAAGCCGTCGACCTGGAGATTCTCGTAAGAGTGGCGAGGCAGTGGTTTCGCCTTCCGACTCGGACGAAGGCAAGAAATCGTCCCGAAGAGTTCGCGGTTCAAATGCCTTCAATCCCAACGACACTTCTGATCTGAAGCAGCTTAAAGACCAACTTGCAGCCTTGAATGCCACTGACAAGGAGAAAGAAAAGGAGGCTCCTGTCGTCGCAGAGAGCACCTCACGCTCCTCATCGCCTTCGAGAGATTCCAGATCTGTGGTCGAGACCCGGTCGTCTAGAGAATACCGATCTCCGCCCGATTCAAAGCCCTCTACTCCTCCAGGAGAGGAAGTTCGTGGCCGTGAGCTGCAACAGGTTTCTTTGGACGATAAACAAGTTCGGGTTGTGTCACCCCCTCGTGACAAGAAAGATGAGAAACCACTTAAGGGTATCTTGAAACAGCCCAAGGTTAGCTTCCCAGAGGAGCCAAACCCCATCCGTGAGGGTGTTGCACCTCACAAAGAAGACAAGAAGGCCAGAGAAGCACCTGCAGGTGCAAAATGGACCAAGATCAGCCGCAAAGTCGTCAACCCTGAGGCTTTGACTATTGGCAAGGAGAGATTTGAAGTTAGAGATGACTTTGTTATTGTGCTACGAGTACTCAGCAAAGAGGAAATTCAGGCGTATGCCTCAGCAACACAGGTTCTGCGAGGTAAGTAAAGCTTAGATCCTCATATCTGTCGGAACATGTACTGATCAAGTATACAGAGAGACGCCGCCGCGGCGACGAAGATGGTGGTGACACAGATCGGGATCGTGACAGGGAGGATGATGACAGGAAAAGGCACCACCGCCATCGTCGTCATCGCGAAGACGACTCGTCGGACTACGAAGATAAGGACCGCGATCGTGAAAGGCGCAGGCGTCATCGAGATGAGGAAGAGTACGACACCAAGTCAAAGGATTCTGACCATCATCATCACCATCACCACCGCAACCACCGAGAGCGTGAACCTGTTCTTGAAGCTTAATTCAACAAGCAAGCATAGAACAAGCTGCATTACTACAAATGATTGCTTGCTTAGAATTCTGAAGCGTTACACCAAATGCTTTCTGCGGAACGGTTTCATTATCGGATTTATATCAAATGTTAAAATATATCATAAGCATGGACTGAGCGGTTTAGCGAGGCATTTTGGACACCTAAAAAGAAACAAAATAAAATTTGGTTTAAGGGTTATTTCTAAGTACTGGCTTCTTTGTCCCACAGTAACTGGTAATGGTCCTTGAGACTTGAATGCCTAGGTCATGACATGAAAAGGTCTTAACTCGTTTTCGGCCATACGGATATTTGATAGACGGCCCGGGGCTATCTTTGAGTTTCAGGCTTGAAGGAAAAGGTTAGTGAAAGGACTTGGGTACCAACCGTTCGAAATCGGGTACATATTGTGGCAAACTGGTGATGAAATGGAGCTAAGATGCGATGAAGGGAAAAGGCCGGTCGAGACGGTGTGTAGGCTGAGCTGTATACTCAAAGACACACTAGCAAGTACCTTTTGTTGAGGAAGCTCATAGGGTTATGTCTATGCTCTGGTGTCTATTTTTTGCTAGTGTCAAGTCGAGGAAGATGTGTGGATTTAACTTTGACTGTCACTGACAACTACTCGACGATTGAGAAGTACAGCCAAGTGATATCTTTAATTATATGAATGAATACAGCATTCTTTGGAACGATTCCTAGCTCATGCAAAACTAAAGGACTGTCACACCTACAGGAACAATATCTGTAGGTTGCCCAATTGTCTCGATCACGGGAGGCCTAGAAGACGCAGCCATTCTGGACCTCAGTTTTCGTACGGACACAAAACCGCTGTGGCAAAGGGTCTTGACCGATGCCAGTGCCCGCAGTAGGGGGTCCAAAGAGGCAACCTAGACCCGGGACGGAAAGCTTGTTCGTTCATATCATGCTGGCTCCCGTAGTTTCCATTCCTTCCGCCGTCCAAACAGCACTTGGGCGATTCCTCCTCTGACTTCTCCGCATGTCGTACAACACCTCAGTCTGGATTCAAGGCCGGCACCCGTGGTTTGTCTCATAATATCACCAAGACACGTTGCTGGTGCCTCTGCGCTGAGGAAACGAATGTGATAGTATGCGTCAGTATCCTACTGTCGTTAGCATCACGGGTAGGAGCAGTTGAGGAATGAGCTCGAGACGTGTATACGCCTCCCATCCTTTTTATCCATCTTGGCTTGCTAAGTTTCCTGTTGACTCCTCGCATGAAGCCATTGTACAGTGCACCAGCAGTATAAAAATAGGACGCTAGTCCTGGCTATGCGCAGCTTGAGCGGTTTCGTGCCCACAACTAGCAGTCGACCGTAGAAAGAGACGGCCACAACGAGACGATGGATTTTCATGGCTACATCGTCGCTGGTGAGTAAGTTGTGTTTAGCAGTTAGGTTTACCCAAGATGAAGGGACCGCCGATTAGCAGTGGGGATTCTTCTGTGTCATAATCTGTCCGATGTTGAATCAAAGTGAGACCGATGGCGAGTGACTAGTAGTCGTGGTCAGGAATGCCCACGTTTCAAGTGTCTAAGTCCGGCTATAATGGGAGGTGATCAGGACATGTTTAAAGTCAAGAAAAGACTCACAGGAAAAGCTATAGCACAGTCTCCGTATCGTTATGCTGCGAGTAGCGACGTTCCAGAACTGGCACTATACAAGCCATCAGAATCTATTTGCCAGACCATCACCAAGAATACTAGCTCAACTTAGCAGCCACGCCTAAGAGGGGAGTAATACCCAACCGCCGATCTTTATCTTGATTGTGGCGGCGAAAGAAAGGATAGAGACACGTCTGGAAATCCACACCGCAGAACATGATTTAGTCTTTGACTATGGCAGCCCACTAGCAAGCGCGCCTTTGCACCATCTACCGTACCGTAGTCTATCTTACTCTAAGTGATTGCAGGACTGTATATCACTGTCGATATATCTCATTTCATAAAGGCCGAGTAGACGTTCCGTAGCAACATTTGCTTCATTCGGTAATGACAGCCATCATCACTCTTCCGTTTTTACCATTGGGGACAATGACCCCAAGAATCGATGACTTTTCAAGCCGAACTTTGTGTCTGTGAGACAGCAGCCGCGTGGGATAGACAGCATAGAAGTCTTGCGTGATCTACTAAGAACAACGGGGGTTGCTTTCCTGGCGTATAGGCTAGGATGCGGAGTGCCTACAGTGTCGGGATGTTACAAAGCGCGTCCAACTCTCCAATGCGACAACTGGTACAGAGTTCTGTTAGTGAGCCCGGCTCTACAAACCCGGTGAATTTATGCTTATGCTCGAGCAAACTGCCAGAACTTGCTGAACTCTTTCGAGGTTGATATGGTTGACAAGATCATCATCACAAAACTGCAGGTGAGCCTAATGCAAAGACTTCCACCATCGTCATCTTCTCGAGCTAGTGGATATTCCATAGAGGCATAACCTGATTTATCTCGTATATACTACCTTGCGTATATCAACTAAACTTCGGGTTCTAGAGCTTATGAAGGACGTTCGTAAATTTGCGTATTTTGCCGTCTTGAAATACCGGTAGTTTTCGCGGTAGTCTACTGCTTTGATATGATCTAGAACCTCTAACTAACAAAAGACACGCATACCATGTTAGCTTTGGGCCGATGCGACTATAATGTGGCAACTGAGAGATTCTGCACCACTGTTCGCATGAGCTGCAAGGTCGTGTCAAACCAGCACTTGCTTAGCATCGCGTAGGGCCTTAAGCAGCATACGTCAACTGAAGTGCAGACAACCTACTGGGGGCGGTGGTTGTGTAACTGCGTGCTTATTCCTCTTGCTTGGCACTATACATCAGCTGGTGGCATATTCGAAAAGTACGATAGACTGCAGGATACGAGTTCATAGATCGTGCAAGGTAGTATCAGCGACACGAAAAACTTGGAGAGCTCATACCACCACTACCTCTCATTCATTCATTCATTCAGCAACTTCAAGCAAGTACAGATTGCTGAGACGATTACGTACCTCATCATCAAACCAACATAAGACTGGACAAACCTAAACCGAGGCGAACTGATCATGCTCCGTACTCCTCAGGCGGATATCAATCAAAGCACAGGCAATTTTCTTTTTTCAGTGCTTGTGGATCCTTTAGCAATACCGGCAGTTAAACTGATGAATAGGAAGCGGGCCTGTCAGATAAGCTGGAGCATTCGCTCGGCTACATAGTCAAGACGGTTCAGAGATTTGTCGTAAAAGTTCAAAGGCTCACTCAATCTGTATGCACCAGTTCTAACGTGAACCACTGTGGAAGCTGAACCCCCTTGCCGGTCATATCGTCCCAATTAGTCTTTTGAATACGTCCCCCCTGGTCCGGGGAATGGCGGCAGCACCCCTTCTTCGCATCCTGGCTGTGCCTGGAAATGGCGGACCCCGTCCCGTCGGGGACACGAAGTGCTCCACAACGGCTGGTACATGTAGTTGCTTGAGTTAAGGTAAGAAGAGTGGGCTCACATCCCTGACCGACATTCCACTGGTGGGTCGAAGGATGTTGCTGCAGTTAGAGAGATTGAAGGCACAGAGACTCGTCAGACAGAGTCGTCAGGGTGCGACGCGATGCGGCTGTTGTTGGTCTGGTTCTGTATAATAGGAAATTATGGGAAGAATCAGGGTAAATGCGACTGTCAATTTGTCTGGGGCGTGCGACAAGAGTTTGACTGCTAAAGTAGAGGCCGCCACAAGAGGATAAACATAAAATTATGCTTGCTACATCGTACCAAGTGACCAACGCGTCAACCTGTCGCGACACTCGCGCAGTCTACTCATCGTATCCAGAATCTGGCTAATAAATTCCGAGATGCTGTGCTGGGATGAGGGTTAAGCCTTGAACCCAGGTAGATCTTTAACGGTAGGGCTGCGAGGATAGATCTAAACATCATCAAGAGATTCGTGGGTCAGGTTGCGGTCACAACTAAGTACAGCACAGCATGCCCATGATCGTACATTCTCATGGATGGTAGTGCCGGGCAGGGTCTGTGACAGCCTTGTGCATGATGACAGCGGTCATGCCCAGGCCCATCTGCTAATGAAGGTGAAGAGATCGTGGATCTGTGAATAGCCCTGGCAAGGTCTGACTGGACAATGACAGGCAGGAGCTCAAGCGTCTGAAGCTGTACTCGGCCGTTGAGGAAATGCTCCTGTTAGGCAGTAGGCATTTGTTGCAGTGGGCATATACTGCACCTTCATATGCATGATGAGGCTCCAGTTTTGAGATGAGCTCGGCATCAAGTGAACGTGTATTCGAGTGCAGACGATATTATCATATGCTTCGGCTGTGCCTCGGAGGGTAGTGGGGGATACAATTCCAGTGGCAGTGATTACCGATGCGCTGTTTGTTGAATCCTCATCAACGATGGGCTGTGACACAAAAAACAGCAAGTTGCTCCTGATGGTATGTATCAATGGACTAATAACACCACGGGAGATATGGGGACCCATCGCAAATCAGCACATTGCAACATCGAGAACGAAACAGCAACTGCCGCTAGAGCAAAGTGAGAAGGTCTTAAGGCCCGCAGACTCGACATCGAACTTGTACAGTAACACGACCGAGGCAACTAGGTTGGTGACGGCGGGTTGTCAGCCGTGCATGAGATGGGAAATGAGATGTCGACAAGTTTGGCGTTTGGGCGACTAGGCGGCGTCCTAAAATTAATTGGCCCAAGTTAGTTTGGGACGTAGCTTCTGCGGATCAAGGACTTGCACACACCATCACTCCAGAAGTCCCTCAAGCCTTGCACCACTCCCCACCTGCACTGCATAAAACATCGGGACGCTTAGTGGCATGCATATGTACAGTACAGCAGAGTACATGAAGCTGAGCGTTCAGGCATCGATAAGTGCGAAACGCGAGGATAAGCAAAGAAATTAGCCCGTCAGGCCTTTAGGCGAATCGATCGCTGATATGGATATCATGGGCGGAAGACCTTTGAGGATGAGGGAAAATCACGAAGTGCCAAAGGCCAGTCCAAACAGATAAGGCTCTCTAGCGTGGCCAACTAGATAAATCAGTTTGATTATGACGATGATGTATGTTGTTGACGTTCGAAAAACCTTGATGTTTGAGTCAGGAACAAGGCGCGGGAGGCTGTCCAAGTGCGGCACATGCTCAAGCCACTTTGCCTAGGTGGGGGTTCCTTCCTTATAATTAAGCCGTTGTCAGAGTGTGAAGCCACCAGTCAACGCCAGCAACAAGCCATTAAACTTAGTTGAGATTTGGCAGGCAGCTAAGCCGACATCCTTTGTCGTAAAAGGTAATATTTTACCAGTGCTTCATTCCCGTCCCTTTCCTTTGATTCGACAGGTCGGACGAATAGCCAAGGTACCTTCTTAGAGCAGGTACATATTCGAGTACCTGACGTGTACCTGCCTAACGTAGAGAGATAAAAACTCACCGCCGTCGCTGTTGTCGCTATCACCGTACCTGTCGTCGCTCTCTTTATAGTAATTAGACCCAGCAACAGTTGCACTGACTTCGTACATGCCGTGTTTGCATTACCTGCAGTACTATGTATTTCGCGGTGAGCCCTGTGCAACGCAGCACATGCTTTCGCAAGAGCGAACACAACATGTCCATGAAAAAGGGTAATTTGGGCATTTCGTGTTGCCGAAATACTTTTCTTTTGGGGGCGTCCGCTATAGGGGCGTCTAGGGGTGTCTAGAGACGTCACCCCTACTAAGATTAGAAAGATCCCTTTCCCATACCAGAATAGGTAGTCATCGTGGCGGTTCCGTACTTAATTCACCTAACTCATGATGATTGGCTATTAAGTGGGTATTGGGGGATTTGATCTGGTGTTGGTGGCTCTTGAGGTGGTTATCTCGTAACGTCGCTTAACTATCTGATTTAGTGGTTGAACAAATTTTTCCATCAATGCCGTTTTGCGTGAGTTAATCCCCTCAATACGGTCATCACAATATCCTATGGTTTTCTCTCCATTTGGCGATAATTCTTGACCCGATAAATCGGTGCCCTACTAAGGTAGTGGCACCTAGAAACCAGTCTTTAAGCTACATATCGCATGTGCGCCTTCCCTGCTGGGCTGGTCAAATTGTCATGGGCTATCCATTGCCGCGGGCTCGTGGCAAGGGGCTTCCCTTGAGTTTCCCTTCCCCTCCCCTCCAACTCCACATCCCCGAGTTGACGGACCACCCGTGGCTACCCTGGTCTCCCGCTCCCAGCATCCAGGTCAAAAATACCAGGTTTGGCGACGACGGTGTCTTAAGGTTGACTGACCGTTGACCGTTGAACCTAAACCCCTTAAGCCGAGCTTCCTTGCCAGGATGAAGCACAAGACCTGGTCAATCGAATATCGAAAATTCTTGGTGTCCATGGAGTAATATCACAGACATGTAACTTTATGGCCATGGGCTTGTTCCAGTGATATGAATGCCTTTCAATTGTACTATCGATCCTAATTCAGCGGGAAGTCTGGACGCTCATGCTGGGGGTTTTCAACGTTGAGAGCCGGGCGGCTGTCGCCATCAAGTCAAAACTTGCTAAACTCAGTACAAGATGACCACCGATTTAATATCAGAACAATAACACTTGAATAAAAGGACCGCAGGCATACAATCAACGGATCATATATCCATATTAATTTGAAGATACACTACAAGACGGCATCGATAGTTACCAGTGTTCAGTTGCTCGTCAACATTCATGGTAGCTTAGGTTCTACGCCTACCCTATGTTAAAATATTGGGAAGACCCCCGCTCATCTCGGGACGCGGCTTGTCATCTGCACGTACTCCCGCATCCGTTGGTGTAGAAAAAAAAAAATCGGGACTCGCTATGAGATCTCACCACCAAAAACGGGTTCAACTTTTTCTGAACCCCCAGCAGCTGTAGCATCGCCCTAGTAGAAAAAGTGTCAGCCAGGCCACCCTGGTCCTCGAAAGAATGTTCAGAGAAGCCCTCTAGAACGACAAACCAAGCACGACAACAAGGGACAGGCTCAAGAGCAGTTGATACATCCCAAGCTTATAGTATGGGCCGTAGGACGATCACAAGCCCCCCCAGCTCACTGTTGATAATCATCTCTTGATTGAAGTTTTAACCAGAATTCGATATTGGCTTGTGAATGTTAGTCAAATCATCATGACCGCTCAAAAGGACACGCAGAGCCACATACGCAATAGTTATAATCCCCCCCTCTCTATTGTACACGCTAGTGAATAACACTAACTACAGGCTATGAAGCGCATATTCATAACTCACCCACTACATAGTAAGTAGTATCTCTGTTATGGAAGGGACACATAACCGACCGCATCCGTGAATTCGTGCAGTATCTGCCTATTGCTACATCATGCCTGTAAGCCCAAACATCTTCTGTCCACAGAGTACCATCGCACCGATATAGGTGCCCTTGTTCTCAGTTACTAACCCTCTAGAACATCGACACAAGGCAGGCAATACACGGAGTCTTCGTTTGGGCAAGGCGATCGAACTACACTACCCTGTATCGCACCGCATCTGCTTCATCTTATGTCGCAACACTTCTATTGGCCGTATGATGTTCTCTATGTGCTGCTGGGCACCCTGATACATTTTCGATTTGGATAGCTGTGTGACAACACACAGATCATCAATCTGCAGCAGCCTACAAAACCCTGCTACACATGCGCGGCACTGGAAGCCCCTGTCTTCGAACCATCTGCAGCAAAGGCTTGTGCTTCCCATGCATCGGGTTGAACTGGGGATCTATGAACCAATGCTGCAATACAACATTCCACCAGATCACACATCAAAAAAGGGACCATCGCGAACAAAACACCAACCAAACAATAGGTACTGACTATGCGCGCCTGAAGCACTTATCATATCGCTCGACATCACACGATTGTGACCAAACCACTTGGCCTGGCTAAACACTACCTGGGCTAGGTGTGTCGAATCTCTCAATGTACAGAGGTAGAACCGGCGTAAAACGTAGCACGATGAGATAGGACAACCTTTGCAGACACTCCAAGCAAAGAGAACGATAGTCACTCACGAATGTGCCATGCAATTCCTTACCGGCGAAGGCAGGATTATCGTTTGTTCTTGTGAACCTATTCTTCCTCTGTCACAGGCTAGGAATGTCGGCCGGTCGGTCCCTGCTTCACTTTATTTCCCGCATCGACCGGCCAGAGTTAGCGCTCCCAAGATGTCTTTGACAGACAACGGTCCCACCCACCACCACCATCCACCGAAGCTCACGGCGTGTTTTTGTGCCAACAGTCAGTCAAGGCATGTTCAAGTAAGGCACTAAAGGTATGCTAGCCACCATCGTAGTGCAGCTCCCCGTCCCCTGCCCACACATGGCCGCCATCTGGTTTTTGTCTTGCTTCCCAATCCCGGGTTGGGACTTGCACATCCTCATCATCAGTCCTCAATCGCTCTGGCTTGCTTGAACTGACCCTCTTCAAAGTGGGTTTTGCAATAAACTGTCACTCGTAGTTCGCGTCATTACGCCGTATACCTGCTCGCTTAATGTGATTGCTGCCCAGTTAATTCCCCAGCAATTACCAGAAGCCACTCCGGGATCCCAGACGCAGACCCAAGCCGAGTCAGGGTTGTCGTATTTTCTTGGGTTCAGACCCTGTTATTAGTCTTGAGTACCTGGCATGACTAAAGCCACAGAGACGTTGACGTCCAGGGCTGGGGCAGTATATCTTGCATCGCCGCGCTACATTGACCTCTCGTCGTTGTTCTCTTAAACACCTTATCCTAGCTGGAACGCTCTGGCCATTTCTGACAGTTGCCTGGACCAGATCTCTGCAAGCGCACCCACTTCTACACATTAGCTGAAGGTGTCGTATTACTTTCAGATTTGTACCCATCTTTGGTTGTCGTCCGAACAGGTATGTGTGTACGCTATGCCCTCCTGTTAGGGATAAGCACATGATTCATTGAAAGCGAACCGCAAGCAATACTTGGACTAACCAGGAGGATATGTGCAACAGCTCACCATCTGCATATCGCTCCTTCCCTTCCACGCAACCTGTCACATCAACCCGACTTCTCGGCAACGCGCCCTCGCGATATTTGCTTAAATCTCGAAAGTCTGACAGGGATCCGCACTCTCGGGACCAGCACGTGAAAAACGTTACCACCACCAAAGATTGTTTAGTTGCTTGCGTGCCACCTGCGCGAAGCTTTACAGCCTCTAATCATATTGCTTCATCAACCATAACCATTCATGTATGTAAGAGACGACTTTGATTTTCTGGCCCATCCGTTCCTGGCCGGCGAAAGAAAGTTCCCAAGTCGCGGTTATGTTCCGTGTTCTTGGGCTCGGAACCGATATTTTCCACTCTCACGAAATTGGGACCCGCAGAGGATCGCTAGTGGCTACTGCACCTCTAAGGAGACATCCCCTTTGCTTGCATTTTTAACAAGTAACAAGGAAGCGCAAACAAATTATTACATCGCATTACCTTCAAAATACTGACCTTTCCTGCGTAGACGACCGTCTCGATCTGTTCTCATCCTAGTCCATAATCTGAACCGGTCACAACGCCCAATTACACTTTGTTAGTGTCATCTTTTCGACACGCACCAGATAAGTAAGTCACTTCTTTGTCTCAAGCTTTCCTTGCAACTTCACACAGAACCCGAGAGCTGCATCCTGGTAGAAAGGTTTGGTTGGCGGGATATCTTCTGAAGCACTGAGTGCTGCTGTCACAGGATCAAGAATCACGCCACTTGATCCGTGTAGACCAGGCGCCGTGCGTTGATGTTACTAGCTCAAACCACATTTTCGCTCAAGTTGCTAATTAACCTTGACGATCGATAGAAATCTCTGTTGGCATATTCCTCATGACCGTCAGTATGTCTGCGAATCGCCAAGTTCCGGGCGGCTTCAAACAGGAGCCCGGTTTGCATCCTGTAAGTACAAAATTCCATTATTATGTTTTCAATATGTTTGTTATGCGAAAAAAAAAAAAAAAAGATGGATTAAAGTGCTTTGAGCCAGCAGGCAGAGCACGGCCAAAATTTTCCCAAGCACAAACAACAGCTCGTTGTCAAACGCGTCGCGGCTACGAACGCGTTTGATGGACCCTGATAACAGCCTCAAGTGAAGGCTGGAGTCTGTATCGGTAGAAGGCTTCGGGAATACCAAGCTTTCGACATCATACCCCGTGCAATATGCCTGTCGCAAGCTTCACCAGCTCAGGAGTCCCAAGGTGGACGAAGCAGGGTATATTCCGTTTCACCATGACCGGGGCGCGCGCATAGAACAGGGGAGGGGTGGCTAGGGTCGACCAGCTTTGACAGCGCTGCTCATGCCAAACCCCCGAAAATTGGAGAAACAGAGGAGCAGAGGCGGGACGTTGCAGTACACTCTATTCGGGGTTTGGGTCAATATCGACGGCCAGCGACACCTCATGCACTAGCCACACCGTTTTGCGAGAACCACAAAGGCCGACAAAGCTACAACGAAGGCAACAAACGGGATCGCGCAGATACAGGTACAACGGCCTCGTCCAGCCGTTGGAGAGCATAAATCTTTTTTATGTTTTGGGTACGGCAGACGCCACCAAAGGCAGAGATCGACCCACATATCAACGAACGCGCGAGGCTGGCGATGAAGGTGCAAGTGGCAGGCTGCCAATCAATGCCCACCACACCAAACAACTCAAATCTCGTCAATAACGCGTCGCGGCTACGCGGACCAGCAGCCGGTGGATGATGCCTGAGAAAGGCGCCGAGAAGGACGCTTGACTCAGCTGAGGAACAGCTTATTCCTGTAAGGACACTACGCGACCAAGGGCATCAGAAC
The DNA here is from genome assembly GCA_013186375.1 of Fusarium aywerte. Taxonomy (NCBI): domain Eukaryota; kingdom Fungi; phylum Ascomycota; class Sordariomycetes; order Hypocreales; family Nectriaceae; genus Fusarium; species Fusarium aywerte. Next base: position 62,222 of record JABCQV010000014.1, read on the forward strand.
GGCGAAAGCTTGGCAAACCCTGACCGCACTATTTCTGGTGGAACTTGACTGTGTCGGCGTCGCTGTTTCCTTAGTGGGGCACTGGGCTGCAGATGCTGCCCCTCTGATTCAAAGTCCCAGACGTGGCTCGTTGGAGAACACCAATGAGTTATCAAATGTCGACCAAACAGACAGAAAGGACGGGTCGTGATGCGACGGGTTTACTGGACACCGCCTCAACTACACTCTGTGACACTTCCTTCCGAGCACGATAGAAGTGGTGACGCATCGGGTGGACCTCGAGTGAGGGAGCCGACACAAGCAAGCAGCCTCTCTTAGACGCAGGCAAGCTATGATGTCTATGTCGCAGGATTCGGGGATTCTATCCATCTGGAAGGCGGCCAGCACGCGCGAGATCTCACACGTCGACATGCGGTACACTGCAGGTACCTAGAGCCGGACGGGACTCTGTACACCATCGTTCGCGCATTCAGTGACCGTTGTGTGTCAGTTGAGTTAAAGCTCTAGTACCCATTTTGGGGGCGGGCCAGCGTGAGCCAGGGACTTTACTTTGAGATGGGCCCATGGAAGACAACGGTTGGGAATCGTTACCCACACCGCCTGTGGCCAAAATAGGATCACCAGGCAAAAGCCAATCCCGGCGTATTCCTGGCCCGCTGGCTAGCCCCGGCCCTGGTGTTCCCTATTGGGCAGCTACTCCTTTCTGGGCGCCTTGGTGAGGCGACCATTGGCCACTAAATCAAACCCAGCCGACCCCTGTCACGTTTCTTCCATGCGTTGTCCTCCCCGGAGACAACTGCCTGGCCTGTCGACACACGCTACGCAGCAGTACCTCGACTTGCGGGTACAGAGGGCATGTTCGTGTCCTACCCTCACACTCACCCGCGACCTTAAGCCTGTTGTCTTGTCACCCCTCCGTCCCCTTTTTTTTCTTTCTTCTTTCTGATTGATGGATGGGTCGAGGTTTTGACTGGGTGGGTGCATGGATGCAATGTTCTTTTCTGGTTCTTGAAGGTGACCTTGAGCTCCCGCAGCCACGCCACCCCACTTGATCCGTCGGGCTTTCAGTCTCTGGTCAAATTACCTATTCGCACCCCTCCCCATTTGGTACTGCTGGCGGGTTTTGGTGTTGGGTCTGCAAGTTGCAGGAGAGTACGATGTGCTCTCTGCGGCGGAAGCTTTTCAACTCTCACCTGGGACATTCGACTACGTTACTGTCCACCGCTCTTATCTTCATCCCAAAGTAATTATGCTCCTGGGACTTCTGCGGCATGGGTATCGTCGCGGACTTGCGCACTTGCAGCTTTCTCCTATTATCCATGTTCATTTACCACAAACCCCTCCCTCTCTCTACAGCATTTCGCTCTAGTTGAACCCTAGCCTGGTCGCGCCCGCTCAACTGCCAGACAAGCCTCGTACTCCTGGTTCCCATCCGCTGGTTCGAGCACCTACCTGGTCTGCCATCCCGTCTACCAGCTCATTACCCATGGCCCAATTGTCCATTTTCTGTTATCCACTTGAAATCATACCTTGTTCTCATCCCCATACTGCAATCTTGGTTCAAATACCCGCTCCCCTGCCCCTTCGTTC